>JAGFBZ010001808.1:0-44133 GCA_018398805.1 Hirundichthys speculiger | reverse complement strand
ACAGAAAGCCCTTCTGTCAATTTACGAATCGGAACCTGTGAATCAGAAGCGGAGGTATGCATCAATTTCCAGATTTAGCTTTTGGAGTTGGTACGCAAAATTAACAGTTTAATTTTTGTTCGTATTTAATCGACTGTCTGACTGCATAGGCCTAAAGAAGGGGAGAATATTAACAAAACTGCTGTGCAGGGTAAGATACATGTTTAAGTAGCTAAAGTAATGACGGCTAGCTACATTTGTTACTTTATATAATTTACCTGATGCGGTAAATTCATCCTTCGTACGGTATATATATATATAAACCACAGAGACTGGGCTCTAAATATGTTTATTAGCGACTGTTTCAGAACCTTCTGAGTCGCCGAGCGGCTGAATAGAGGAAGCTAATGCATGACGCGCTAATCATTCCAGTGAAGTCCAACTTCATTAAGATCCTTTTATTTCTTATCGAAAATCCACCGACATCCAAAAATAAAACGTCGGTGCCAGAACCCACAAACATCGTAAAATTCCAGATTCCAACAGTAATCCATCAATGCAACAAGCAAGCGGTCAGGAAAAAGTAGGCTTCCCCCGTCGCCTACTCATCACCAAACTGTCATTCCAGTGAGTGAACAGGTGATACTAATCACTACTGCCGCTAACGCCATGTGACCCAATCAATGCACGTCACCGCCCAGGTGCACACTCGGCCCAGGCACACATCTGTCCACTACAATGTTCATTGGGGCATTTTAACACATGAAACACTGGAGATTTGCTTTGGTTTGGAGCCAGCACCTAGTGGTCAGTTGAGGAATTACATTTTTTTTTGTTTGTTTGTTTTTTTAATAGTTCAGCAAAGGCTTCAACCCAGAAGTGAGGATGAAATGAAAATGAAATGAAATGAAAAATACTTTATTAATCCCAGAAGGGAAATTCAACATTGTAGTACGGCTTTTTTTCAACAATAAATAAATGACAGCGTTAATAATAATATTGAATTAATAATAGTAGGATGTCTTGTTGTGGAGGCTGATGGCTGCTGGCAGGAATTATCTTCTGTATCTTTCCGTCTTGCAACGGACCTGAAGAAGCCTCTCACTGAACACACTCTGTTGTTTGATCACTGTGTCGTGGAGAGGGTGTGAAGAGTCCTCCATCATCTTCATGGAGAGGGTGTGAAGAGTCCTCCATCATCTTCATGGAGAGGGTGTGAAGAGTCCTCCATCATCTTCATCAGCTTGTGCAGCATTCTTTTTTGTACAATCAGCTCCAGAGTTACACTCAGCACAGATCCAGCTTTCCTGATCAGTTTGTTGAATCTCTTCAGGTCTCTGGTTCTGGTGCTGCTGCCCCAGCAGATGGCTGCAAAGCTGATTGCACTTTCAACAACAGACCTATAGAAGATGTGCAACATCTTGGTGCAGACATTAAAAGATCTCAGCTTTCTTAAAAAGTAGAGTCTGCTCTGACCTTTCTTGTAGATGTATTCTGTGTTGCATTTCCACTCCAGTCTGTTGTCAAGCTGAACTCCAAGATACTTGTATTCCTCCACCACCTCCACCTCCTTTCCCAGGATGGAAACACTGCTGTGTTGATTCTTGCTCCTCCTGAAGTCGACAATCACCTCCTTAGTTTTGCTGGTATTTAATACGAGATGATTGTTACTACACCATTTCACAAACTGACAGACCAGTTCTCTGTACTCTGCTTCCTGTCCGTTGCTGATACACCCAACAACTGCAGAGTCATCAGAGTATTTCTGCAGATGACAGGACTCAGAGTTGTACTGGAAGTCAGAGGTGTAGAGCGTGAAGAGAAATGGTGAGAGAACAGTTCCTTGTGGTGCTCCAATGCTGCTGACCTCCATCTCAGACACACAACCTTTCAGTCTCACAAACTGTGGTCTGTTTGTGAGGTAGTCATAAATCCAGGAGGTTGTGGAGGAATCCACCTGGAACCTATGGAGCTTCTCACATAACAACGCAGGCTGAACTGTATTAAAAGCACTTGAGAAATCAAAGAACATGACCCTCAAAGTGCTGCCTGATTGGTCCAGATGAGAGTCTGGACCAATGTCAGGATGTCAGTTTTGTCAAATCAAATCCCCAAAACAATGATGGATATTACTTAAAAAAAAGAAATGAAATTCACGCAGAGACTAAAAACTAACGCTGAGTCTCTGTGTCGTTAGTTACTTACGTAGTGGCCACGTGGGCGCTCTTCTCCACAGCCGAACGCTCAGAAATTTTAAACCGCTTGTGCAAGTTGGACCCTTCCTCGTTTTCTCCCTCCACAACCGCACACGCCTTCACGCCAACGGAAGCACGCCGACGAACAGCCACGCGCACGTGTGTCTATGTAAACAACTGTTCAAACACAAACACAATGCTGCAGTTTGCTTCTTTGCTCACGTGCAGAAAAACAAATTTGCACATGCAAATATATGCATGCACGCAAATACAGAAAAAAAAAATAAAAGAAAAGCGGCCACCCCCATGAAGTGTGACACACGCAGCCTCACGCATCTAGAACACGTTCATGCATGACGGCGGCGATAAAAATGCCACATGCAGAAAATAGACACGCTCATGCACGTTCTGCTGCCGCCATATGCTATCGTTCACACACACACACACTGTCAGAGGGTGAGAAGATAGACCTTCGTCTCTCCAGCACATTCACATGTGTGAAGTCACCAAGCTTGTTTCCATGGAAACCTGAGGGACAAGATACTAATGAAAGACTGTGTGATTGTGTAAGCAGCCCTAAATACTCACCTGTACCCGAGTGCACAGCAGCCCGACGTGCAAATCCACGTGTTAATCTAAAGTTCACTCGCCATTTAACAGGTGAGTATCAGAAGGAGAAGTGTGCATCAGCACGTGGGGATGGACGAGCTCACCTGAAGTTAACGAGCAGCGCTCGTATCCCAGGTAGCTGATACAAACCAAGGTTTTGTCAAACGGCATTGTTTTTTTTTGTGTGTGTGTTTCTGCTGTCACTGCCTGAGGAACTCAGGAGTGTCTTGGTCAGTGCCGCTGAGACCCAACCAGAGCCCACGGCCCGTACACAGAGGATGCTGAGGACGTCAGCGCCGCCAGCCGGGGTTTGAAACTGACCTGCAGCCATCTGCTGCATGTCACTCCACCACTTTGCTGTCGGCTGAAGTGCTGCTATGAGATGAGGGGAGAAACCTCAGAGAGAAGAGGAGGTATTTTATTAATGACACCGTTTCATTCTTCATGGGTGACGATGGTCTCTGATGATGGACATTTTACTCCAAACACCATTGTCTCTTACTCTTAAATTCATTTCATTTCAATTTATTTGTATAGCGTCTGTTACAATGTCAATTGCTAATTGTCTCTTGTCTCGTCAATTGACGCTTTACAGAGACCCAGAGCATGACCCCCGAGCAAATATCATTAACTAAAAATATAATATTAAATCTAGGGCTGGGCAACAATTACATTTTTTAATCGCGATTAATCGCATTATTTCCCTGATTAATCACCATTAATCACATTGTATACGGAAAATCAAATAATGAATTCAAAGTAGTGTAAAATGCACTTTTATTTAAAGGTGGAGTAGGTGTTGTTTGAAAAACGGTTCCAGCAATCCAACTCAAGTGAGATTTTGAAAATATACACTCCCTCCCTCCTCCCAAAGGCTCTGCCTCCTCCTCTTCAGCTCACCCCTCGAAAACCACGCCTTCACATGATTCACGACTGCATGAACCATAGGGAGGGAGGGAGGGAGGGGTGATATTTGATGGACGTATTAGGCAGCCAATCAAAATAGTGATGATCACTTTTTTGATTGGTTAGAGTTTTTCTCTGATTATACCCTCTAGACTGGACCAAAATGTTTAGTTTTTTTTGCAAACATTTTATTTCAGTGGGTGCAATGGAAATGTGAAAAGGTTTTCAGGCAATATTGTAAAAAGTGTTGCAAAAAAACAACACCCACCCCACCTTTAAATGTTCTGCTGCCATATGAACTAAAGTGTCATAACATTTGTTGTTCAAACACTTTTAACATCAGCACTTGTCAGTAACACATATTTAGTGTAAATCTCATCTTAAAAAATGTAAAATAAAATAAAGCTTATTGCCACTGCCAGGGCATTAATGTCATCCTGTTTTTATGAAAAATAAAAAAAAAGTCTACCAACAAAATCCAACAAAATGATTGTGTCTCAGCACAATCAGAACATTAAAACAGGTAATTTCTGAGGTAACAGCAGAAACTTTTAACGGAGAGTTCAACTTGTCAGTTGTTACAAATAACCTTGTTTCTGTTGAAAAAAAAATAATAAAAAAGTGACATTTTATTACGTTTTTCGTTTTTTAATCTAACACAAAAAAAAATTTAAAAAATGCCTCTTTTTTTTTTTAATATTTCAATTTTAGACTTGGATCAAAAATACGAAATTAAAAAACGGACCACAGGACTGAATTAGTTTTATAATGGAGGACTGGACTTTCTGTTGTCATTACACATCTGTGCCACTAGATGGAGCCGCACCACAGTAACCAGCTAGAGAACAGCAGGACAGTGAACACATGGAGCAGATCTGATGGAACATGGAGGAATGACGCAAAAGTTTTGTTGCAGTGCAGATTTTTTTTTTTCAGACAGAATTGTTAATATTGCTACTGGAGTTGCTACCTGAACTGCAAAGTTAATGGATTTTTATCGTTCTTCATGTCTGTTTTAGGTTTTTTTCACATATTTACTTACCAATTATTTTCCGGTTCCGCAGCAGCCAGTAACAGACTTTTCAAAATAAAAGCATGTGAGCAACATGCGTTAACGTGCGATAAAATAAATGTCGGCGTTAATGAATTAATGAGTTAACGTGATAATAACACGTTAACTTGCCCAGCCCTAATTAAATCCTAAACAAGCATAATGGCAAGTAAAAAATTCCCACAGAGGCAGAAAAAAACCTTTAAGACAAACAGTGGCAAAGAAAAACTCCACTTTAAGAGGAAGAAACCTTGAGCAGGACCTGGATCATATGGAGGGACCTTCCTGCTGAAGACCAGCCGGGTAAAGAAAGAAAAAGAGAGGAGAGACAGGACAGAGAGAGGAGAGCACATAAATGAGTGAATGAAATGACTACATAAACAGATGCAGGTAGCAGCACTGAGGTGAGATGGTCAGAGGACTAGATCACCGGTCACCACGCCAGCCGACACCCTGAACACACCTACACACACAGGTGGAGGCAAAATTACACCAAATATACAGTTTATCTTGTTTTTTTCACTTCTCAGGCAGTACTTACTTATCACTTACTTGTACATTTTACTCAAGTTTTAATAATCTACATAAAAAACAATAGACAGCAAGTTTATAGATCATTCATTAAAGATATTCATGGATATTTAACTGCCATAATTCCCATAATTTCCATGGTTTTACAGGATGACGTGCCATCTTCTTTACCAGGAATTTTACCTGAGAATTTTCAGGACTACTTTAGGGCAGACATT
Organism: Hirundichthys speculiger; assembly: GCA_018398805.1. Classification (NCBI taxonomy): domain Eukaryota; kingdom Metazoa; phylum Chordata; class Actinopteri; order Beloniformes; family Exocoetidae; genus Hirundichthys; species Hirundichthys speculiger. The sequence continues at coordinate 38,644 of JAGFBZ010001808.1, read as the reverse complement.
AGTCCTGCCTTGGTTTAGGTGCTTCAGTGCTTCAGCCCCTAAAACCAGCCGGGCGTGTGCTGCTGTGCTGTAGACGGGAGATGACATTGTTCAGCCCTCTCAATGTCCCCTTCAACACTCTTCTCATTTATCTCCACCACCGCTGAGCAAACTCAGCAAACAGAAACCCAGCAACCATCCCATCTCCTTCCATGTTGACCTCATCACTCTAGTTTATTTTTCCTCTCATTTTTCTTGTCTTTTTTAGCGTCTTCCTTTATTTTACAACCAGAAAAAGTGGTGCACGAGCATTAGTTTAATAAGTCAGTGGCCGGGTCCGAAACTGTCACGGAGACACGATATCTGCAAGCACCGAGGAGGAGGTCAGCCAGCTGCCACCCGGGACCCCAGACCCAGGAGGTCGGTCCCGTTCCAGCCTCCTGGTCCAGTCTCTCAGGTGCCACCCGGGACCCCAGACCCAGGAGGTCGGTCCCGTTCCAGCCTCCTGGGTCCGGTCTCTCAGGTGCCACCCGGGACCCCAGACCCAGGAGGTCGGTCCCGTTCCAGCCTCCTGGGTCCGGTCTCTAAGGTGCCACCCGGGACCCCAGACCCAGGAGGTCGTTCCCGTTCCAGCCTCCTGGGTCCAGTCTCTCAGGTGCCACCCGGGACCCCAGACCCAGGAGGTCGGTCCCGTTCCAGCCTCCTGGTCCGGTCTCTCAGGTGCCACCCGGGACCCCAGACCCAGGAGGTCGGTCCCGTTCCAGCCTCCTGGGTCCGGTCTCTCAGGTGCCACCCGGGACCCCAGACCCAGGAGGTCGGTCCCGTTCCAGCCTCCTGGGTCCAGTCTCTCAGGTGCCACCCGGGACCCCAGACCCAGGAGGTCGTTCCCGTTCCAGCCTCCTGGGTCCGGTCTCTCAGGTGCCACCCGGGACCCCAGACCCAGGAGGTCGTTCCCGTTCCAGCCTCCTGGGTCCGGTCTCTCAGGTGCCACCCGGGACCCCAGACCCAGGAGGTCGTTCCCGTTCCAGCCTCCTGGGTCCGGTCTCTCAGGTGCCACCCGGGACCCCCAGACCCAGGAGGTTCCCGTTCCCCCTCCAGGGTCCGTCTCTCAGGTGCCACCCGGGACCCCAGACCCAGAGGTCGGTCCCGTTCCAGCCTCCTGGTCCGGTCTCTCAGGTGCCACCCGGGACCCCAGACCCAGGAGGTCGTTCCCGTTCCAGCCTCCTGGGTCCGGTCTCTCAGGTGCCACCCGGGACCCCAGACCCAGGAGGTCGGTCCCGTTCCAGCCTCCTGGGTCCGGTCTCTCAGGTGCCACCCGGGACCCCAGACCCAGGAGGTCGTTCCCGTTCCAGCCTCCTGGTCCGGTCTCTCAGGTGCCACCCGGGACCCCAGACCCAGGAGGTCGGTCCCGTTCCAGCCTCCCGGGTCCGGTCTCTCAGGTGCCACCCTACCCCAGACCCAGGAGGTCGTTCCCGTTCCAGCCTCCCGGTCCGGTCTCTCGGTGCCACCCGGGACCCAGACCCAGGAGGTCGTTCCCGTTCCAGCCTCCTGGGTCCGTCTCTCAGGTGCCACCCGGGACCCCAGACCCAGGAGGTCTCCGTTCCAGCCTCCTGGGTCCCTCTTCAGGTGCTACCCGGGACCCCAGACCCAGGAGGTCGTTCCCGTTCCAGCCTCCGGGTCCGTCTCTCAGGTGCCCCGGGACCCCAAGTTTTCCCCGGGTCCAGTCTTCAGGTTCAGACCCAGGAGGTCAGTCCCGTTCAGCCTCCTGGTCCAGTCTCTCAGGGTCCAGACCCCCGTTTATCCAGCCTCTCAGGTGCCACCCGGGACCCCAACCCAGGAGGTCGTTCCCGTTCCAGCCTCCTGGGTCCGTCTCTCAGGTGCCACCCTGGACCCCAGACCCAGGAGTCGGTCCGTTCCAGCCTCCTGGGGTCCAGTCTCTCAGGTGCCACCGGGACCCCAGACCCAGGAGTCGTCCCGTTTCAGCCTCCTGGTCCAGTCTCTCAGGTGCCACCCGGGACCCCAGACCCAGGAGGTCGGTCCCGTTCCCTCAGGTCCACCCGGGACCCAAAGTCCACAGTGCCCCGGCCAGACCCAGGAGTCGTCCCGTTCCAGCCTCCTGGGTCCAGTCTCTCAGGTCCACCGGGACCCCAGACCCAGGAGGTCGTTCCCGTTCCAGCCTCCTGGGTCCGTCTCTCAGGTGCCACCCGGGACCCCGACCCAGGTCGGTCCCGTTCCAGCCTCCTGGTCCGGTCTCTCAGGTGCCACCCGGGACCCAGACCCAGCCATCCAGGTCCGGGCCCAGACCCAGGAGGTCGTTCCCGTTCCAGCCTCCTGGGTCCGGTCTCTCAGGTGCCACCCGGGACCCAGACCCTTCCCTCCAGCTGGGTCGGTCCAGTCAGGTCGTTCCCGTTCCAGCCTCCTGGGTCCGGTCTCACCCACCCGGACCCCGACCCAGGAGGTCGTTCCCGTTCCAGCCTCCCGGTCTCTCAGGTGCCGGGACCCCACCCAGGACCCCAGACCCAGGAGGTCGTTCCCGTTCCAGCCTCCTGGGTCCGGTCTCTCAGGTGCCACCCGGGACCCCAGACCCAGGAGGTCGTTCCCGTTCCAGCCTCCTGGGTCCGGTCTCTCAGGTGCCACCCGGGACCCCAGACCCAGGAGGTCGTTCCCGTTCCAGCCTCCTGGGTCCGGTCTCTCAGTGCCACCCGGGACCCCAGACCCAGGAGGTCGTTCCAGCCTCCTGGTCCGGTCTCTTCACCCGGGACCCCCCCCCAGGAGGTCGTCCCGTTCCAGCCTCCTGGGTCCGTCTCTCAGGTGCCACCCTGGACCCCAGACCAGGGTCGTCCCGTTCCAGCCTCCTGGGTCCGTCTCTCTCCCGACCCAGGAGGTCGGTCCCGTTCCAGGGTCTCTCAGGTGCACCCGGGACCCCAGACCCAGGAGGTCGTCCCGTTCCAGCCTCCTGGGTCCGGTCTCTCAGGTGCCACCCGGGACCCCAGACCCAGGAGGGTCCCGTTCCAGCCTCCTGGGTCCGGTCTCTCAGGTGCCACCCGGGACCCCAGACCCAGGAGGTCGTCCCGTTCCAGCCTCCTGGGTCCGGTCTCTCAGGTGCCACCCGGGACCCAGACCCAGGGGTCGTCCCGTTCCAGCCTCCTGGTCCGGTCTCTCAGGTGCCACCGGGACCCAGACCCAGGAGGTTCTCCCGTTCCACCTCCGTGGGTCCCGGTCCTCCAGGTGCCACCCGGGACCCCAGACCCAGGAGGTCGGTCCCGTTCCAGCCTCCCGGGTCCGGTCTCTCAGGTGCTACCCGGGACCCCAGACCCAGGAGGTCGGTCCAGTTGGGACCCCAGACCCAGGAGGTCAGTCCCGTTCCAGCCTCCTGGGTCCAGTCTCTCAGGTGCTACCCGGGACCCCAGACCCAGGAGGTCGGTCCCGTTCCAGCCTCCTGGGTCCAGTCTCTCAGGTGCCCCCGGACCCCAGACCCAGGAGTCTCTCCGTTCCAGCCTCCTGGTCCAGTCTCTCAGGTGCTACCGGGACCCCAGACCCAGGAGGTCGGTCCCGTTCCAGCCTCCTGGGTCCAGTCTCTCAGGTGCCACCCGGGACCCCAGACCCAGGAGGTCGGTCCCGTTCCAGCCTCCTGGGTCCGTCTCTCAGGTGCCACCCGGGACCCCAGACCCAGGAGGTCGTCCCGTTCCAGCCTCCGGGTCCGGTCTCTCAGGTGCCACCCGGGACCCCAGACCCAGGAGGTCGTCCCGTTCCAGCCTCCTGGTCCGGTCTCTCAGGTGCCACCCGGGACCCAGACCCAGGAGTCCCGTTCCAGCCGTCCTCGCCAGACCCAGTCGTCCGTTCCAGCTCCGGGTCCGGTCTCTCAGGTGCACCCGGACCCCAGACCCAGGAGGTCGGTCCCGTTCCAGCCTCCTGGGTCCGGTCTCTCAGGTGACCCGGGACCCCAGACCCAGGAGGTCGTCCGTTCCAGCCTCCTGGTCCGTCTCTCAGGTGCTACCCGGGACCCCAGACCCAGGAGGTCGGTCCCGTTCCAGCCTCCTGGGTCCAGTCTCTCAGGTGCACCCTGGACCCCAGACCCAGGAGGTCAGTTCCCGTTCCAGCCTCTGGGGTCTCCTCGGGTCCCCAGTCTCCAGGTGCCACCCGGACCCCAGACCCAGGAGGTCGGTCCCGTTCCAGCCTCCTGGGTCCAGTCTCTCAGGTGCCACCCGGGACCCCAGACCCAGGAGGTCGGTCCCGTTCCAGCCTCCTGGGTCCAGTCTCTCAGGTGCTACCCGGGACCCCAGACCCAGGAGGCGTTCCCGTTCCAGCCTCCGGGTCCGGTCTCTCAGGTGCCACCGGGACCCCAGACCAGGGTCCCGTTCCAGCCTCCTGGGTCCGGTCTCTCAGGTGCCACCCGGGACCCCAGACCAGGAGGTCGTTCCGTTCCAGCCTCCGGGTCCGGTCTCTCAGGTGCCACCCGGGACCCCAGACCCAGAGGTCGTTCCGTTCCAGCCTCCCGGGTCCGGTCCTCAGGTGCCACCGGGACCCCAGACCCAGGAGGTCGTTCCCGTTCCAGCCTCCTGGGTCCGGTCTCTCAGGTGTCCACGGGACCCCAGACCCAGGAGGTCGTCCCGTTCCAGCCTCCTGGGTCCGGTCTCTCAGGTGCCACCGGGACCCCAGACCCAGGAGGTCGTTCCCGTTCCAGCCTCCCGGGTCCGGTCTCTCAGGTGCTACCCGGGACCCCAGACCCAGGAGGTCGGTCCAGTGGGACCCCAGACCCAGGAGGTCAGTCCGTTCCAGCCTCCGGGTCCGTCTCAGGTGCTACCCGGGACCCCAGACCCAGGAGGTCGGTCCCGTTCCCCTGGGTCCAGTCTCTCAGGTGCTACCCGGGACCCCAGACCCAGGAGGTCAGTCCCGTTCCAGCCTCCTGGGTCCAGTCTCTCAGGTGCTACCCGGGACCCCAGACCCAGGAGGTCGGTCCCGTTCCAGCCTCCTGGGTCCAGTCTCTCAGGTGCCTACCCGGGACCCCAGACCCAGGAGGTCGTCCCGTTCCAGCCTCCTGGGTCCGTCTCTCAGGTGCCACCCGGGACCCCAGACCCAGGAGGTCGGTCCCGTTTCCAGCCTCCTGGGTCCGGTCTCTCAGGTGCCACCCGGGACCCCAGACCCAGGAGGTCGTTCCCGTTCCAGCCTCCTGGGTCCGGTCTCTCAGGTGCCACCCGGGACCCCAGACCCAGGAGGTCGTTCCCGTTCCAGCCTCCAGGGTCCGGTCTCTCAGGTGCCACCCGGGACCCCAGACCCAGGAGGTCGTTCCCGTTCCAGCCTCCTGGTCCGGTCTCTCAGGTGCCACCCGGGACCCCAGACCCAGGAGGTCGGTCCCGTTCCAGCCTCCTGGTCCGGTCTCTCAGGTGCCACCCGGGACCCCAGACCCAGGAGGTCGGTCCCGTTCCAGCCTCCGGGTCCGGTCTCTCAGGTGCACCCGGGACCCCAGACCCAGACCCCAGTCAGTCCCGTTCCAGCTCCTGGGTCCAGCTCTCTGCTACCCGGGACCCCAGACCCAGGAGTCGGTCCCGTTCCTCCTGGGGTCTCTCAGGTGCTACCCGGGACCCCAGACCCAGGAGGTCGTCCCGTTCCAGCCTCCTGGGTCCAGTCTCTCAGGTGTACCGGGACCCCAGACCAGGAGGTCGGTCCGTTCCAGCCTCCTGGGTCCGGTCTCTCAGGTGCACCCGGGACCCCAGACCCAGGAGGTCGGTCCCGTTCCAGCCTCCTGGGTCCGTCTCTCAGGTGCCACCCGGGACCCCAGACCAGGTCGTTCCCGTTCCAGCCTGGGTCCAGTCTCTCAGGTGCCACCCGGGACCCCAGACCCAGGAGGTCGGTCCCGTTCCAGCCTCCTGGGTCCAGTCTCTCAGGTGCCACCCGGGACCCCAGACCCAGGAGGTCGGTCCCGTTCCAGCCTCCTGGGGTCTCAGGTGCCACCGGGACCCCAGACCCAGGAGGGTTCCCGTTCCAGCCTCCTGGGTCCGGTCTCTCAGGTGCCACCCGGGACCCCAGACCCAGGAGGTCGGTCCCGTTCCAGCCTCCTGGGTCCGGTCTCTCAGGTGCCACCCGGGACCCCAGACCCAGGAGGTCGTTCCCGTTCCAGCCTCCCGGGTCCGGTCTCTCAGGTGCCACCCGGGACCCAGGACCCCGGACCCCAGACCCAGGAGGTCGTTGTTCAGCCTCCGGGTCCGGTCTCTCAGGTGCCACCCGGGACCCCAGACCCAGGAGGTCGTTCCCGTTCCGCCTCCCGGGTCCGGTCTTCAGGTGCACCCGGACCCCGACCCAGGAGGTCGTTCCGTTCCAGCCTCCGGGTCCGGTCTCTCAGGTGCCACCCGGGACCCAGACCCAGGGAGGTCGGTCCGTTCAGGTCCAGCTCCTGGGTCCTGGGTACCGGGACCCCAGCTAATATTTTTACATGTTTACCACCTGCAGTCGTGTTTTTTCCACCACATTTTCCTGAACTCAACTGTGTTTGCTCTGTGATTTTAATGACACTCATTCAGTGACGTCATAGATATTATTAATTAGTATGGAGTGATGTTCAAAAGTATTAAGTCTTAGAGATGGTTATTCGACTTTTATTTTCTTTTTTGTTAATACCAGCTTTATTAGTGATTCTACTTATTGATTCAATTTTTCTGATTCTTGATCCAATAGTCCAGTGGTGCGCAAACTGTGGCACGTGTACAACCGGTGGTACGCGAGCGCTCTCTGGTGGTACGCGAGGGAACATCATGACTTTCCACATTTTCACTTAAAAAAAATCTGAAACATACGATGCATTATAAAAATGTTTCAAACGAAATGTGTAACTTCAGATAATTAAAATAGTCTTATAAAAAATATTAGTTGCATATTCAGTTGCAGCACAGATGTAACACTTTCGAGTGTGTTTATTTTGCTCTGCGTATGAGATTGTGAGAATTGTTGGACAGAGTTGTAAATGTCTGATTCAGTAAAGTAACAATTCAGGTAATAAATAACCACAATAAGGAATAAACATCTCTGTGTGTGTAAAGCTAATTGAGAAGGCATATATGGCTATACAGTGGTACCTCTACTTACGAACATCTCTACATATGAAATTTTCAGGTTCCGAAACGCCTCAACGGGAAAATATTACCTCTTGTTACGAAAGAAATTACAGGATACGGAAGGCAAAAATACAGTAAGCGCTGCTACTCGCAGCTCCCAGAGTTTACTGAACGTAAACATACTTGTAGCTGCTCTGTCATTGGCTATCAGCTAGCATCTTTCTAGCATCTCTCTCTGAATCTCGGAATTTGTTGAAAAGAATCACCCATAAAAAGGGTTCACTAGTCGGGCTATCGCTCACTATGATGATGTTTGCCTTTCACATTTTCAAAGGATTGTTAAAAGCCGACAAAAGCAAACGTCCTTGGATCGGTCTTTACAAAACATCAGGCAAAAACCCCTGCTGAGAGAAAAGATGACAATGATAGCAGTTAAAAGGTAAATGAACATATTTTTTATTCTTTACTTTTTTCTTTGTTTTTTTATTATGTACAGCTCTAATTTTGTGTTTATTTTGCAGTAATCTAATTGTAACATGTATTTGTTATATGTTTTGATGCATTTTTATGATTTATGAAAAAAAATGTATGTCCGAATTTTAGGAGGCTTGGAACGGATTAGAGCATTTACATGGAAAACGCGTCTCTACTTACGGAATTTTCAGGTTACGAAACTACATCCAGAACCAATTAATTTCGTAAGTCGAGGTACCAATTTTAAAATTGGTCATCATGGTGGTACTCAGAGAGCTGAACAGTTTCTCAGGTGGTACGCAGTATTAAAAGTTTGAGAACCAATGCAATAGTCCATTGGGAAAAACAGTGATCCCTCGCCAATTCGCACTTTAAGTTCCGTGGTTTTAGTTTTTTTTTTCAGAAATATAAAATCTAAAAAAAAAAAAATCAAGAAAAAATTGTGGAAACATCACAGGATGTTGCGCGTGTTCTCTCGCAGGAAAGAAATGTTGTGAGCCAGCCTGGCCCCTTTAAGAAGGTGGCCTTATGGGTAATGGTGTGGCCTTATGGGTAATGTAGTGTGTGTCTCGTGGGACGGCAGAATGAAAACAAGGTTAGATGAAAGAGCGGTTTCTTTACGACGGTTCAGAGACCAGAGGCTGGGAAGGAAACAGAAAGACCACAGTTGAGCCTTTGTCTTGTGTCACTGCAGTGTCTCGCTACTTTTTTGCAGTTTTTAAACATATTTTAAACACATTATTTAGGCTCGAGGGGCTCCGGCTCCAATTTGCGGATTTTGAGGGGGGGGGGGGCACCGGTCCCCATTAACCGCGAAAAATAAGGGATCACTGTATGAGGTTTTCGCCAGTATGTTCATCTCTCACTAGCCTGAAATCTAATGCTAGCAGAAGCAACAGTCTTTATCAAAAATGGAGAAAATAAAAGACATTTTCACTTGGATTTTCTTTCTGGTGCTAACTTCATTATAACACATGGGGTTTTAACTGAGTCTTCCAGACGAGAGGCACTTATGTTGCACGCAGGGCTCGACACTGACATCGGCCAACCGGCCAAATGCTGGTAAAATTTGGCTGTGGCTAGTAACAATTTCTGTCTCACAAGCAACTTTGGCTGGTAACTTATTCTTTGATATGACACATCACAATAGTTGTACCAATTGTTTGTATTTAAAATGTAAATGCAAGAATATTGTGAAGAAGAAATAAACTGACAGCAAAACTGTGGCTAGCATAAAGACTAAATGGCTAATGACTGAGGAAAAACACTAGCCACAGTGGCTGGTGAGCCAAAAAAGTTAGCATCATGAAGCCCTGGTTGCACGTCTGTATGGATTTAAACAAACCGACACTCCCAGAAGTGAATCCCACGTTGTGTCGAAATACGTCGTAACACATTGCAGGTGTCCCCCCCCCCTCCCCCCCCCCCCCCCCCCAGCTGAAATAACCTTTTTTGCAGAAGCTTGTGCTGATGTCTTCTTTCCTGATGAAATATATAACTATAACCCCGCTTTCAACCACTTCTACATCTGTGTCATAACTACATGTTATCTTTATTTATTTTTTTAGGAGAAACAGATGCACCAGGCTGTATGATTCCAATACTGTATGACCCCCACCCCCACCCCACCCCACACCCCCCCACCTCCCGAGAAGCTCCATATTATCACAGGCAATTTGATAAAATGTTCATAAAAGTGGAGAGCTGATGAAAATGTTTCACAACGGTGTCATCATGAGAAAGAAACACAGAGAACGGAGCTGGAGTCAGAGAAATGGGGAGCAATAAGAAAGATGAAGTATCAGGTAGGTTTGATGAGCTCTTATCCGCGTTATTAAATGTGATCCCGAAACGTAAAAGCGCAGAGGCGGTCGCATCGCTGCTAAGTGTGTTGCGTAGCTATGAACAGGATCATTGTGGGGATGAAAAGCCTGAAACTTCAAATGACAGCATCAGGAAGAAGGGCACTTTGATAACCCGGCTGGCAGCGACGCTTCCCTCGGCATTTCACATTTTTCTGTTTATTGTTCCCCAGCAATATTGAAAGGATGAACAGAGGAGGGGAAATGAAAAAAAAGAAGACACACATAAAAAGGCAAATGTGCAACTGAAAACACTAGGGATGCACGATAACTGTTTTTTTTAAACCGATATCGATAACTTTCAGCTCCTAAAGGCCGATACTGATAACACACACATATACCTAAGATCATTACATCAATACTCTGAGCAAAAACAAAAACAGTTTTGACTTTTTAAATGAACAGATATTTATTTTTTCCAAAGAAAAACTATTGGCAAGCATTTTCATAAATCTATCAAACAAACCTATTTGATATCTCCCATCAACTTAAATAAGGTTCATTACTGACTGATATAAAAATAAAGGCTTCTTGAACTGATGGAAATACATGCATCAGAATTACAAACTGAAAAAATGCATTCCTCAATGACAATAAAAAATAATGCGCAGTGCATAATGTACTGACACTAACTTGTGTCAGTACATTATGCACTGTCACACTTGTCTGTGTAAATAAACTGAAAAAGTGCACTCCATAGTAACAAAAAATTATGTTTAAAGGATTTTGGCTTGTGGTTCCATTCAAATGAATGCATTTAATTAAAGTAAATGAGGATTAGTATTTTTTTTTTTTATCTCATGGAAGCTTTAGATGAGCGAGATGATGGAGATGAGCCGAGAGGAGAGGAGAGGGGAGGTTTCTGTTTCAAAAAGCCCTTTATTCACCTATGCCAACATAAGAACATCACACAACACACATCAAAAAGTCAAAATCAACTCTTCATCCACCCCCACAGAAACACCAACCCCCCCCCCCCCCCCCCCCCCCCCACAGCCCAAAAACGAACAAAAGTCCGCACATCTTCCATCATGCGATAATAAAGCGTGTTCAACATGCAGCCTGGCTCTAAGCAGTCCCTTCAGGACCAGGACTGGGTCCCTGCACCCAGCGTCCCGATCCTGGTTCCTTCTCGTCAGCCAGATGGCCAACTTAGCAGAGCCGGACAGAAAATTCAGCAGCACATGGACAGTCCTCTCACGAGCCGAATAACGTGGTCCATAAATAAACAAAAGAAAGGAAAAAACCACCCCAAGTCCCTGAAACCAACCCGTCAGAAGAACAAAAAGCGACTGAAGCTGCGGACATTCAACAAACAAATGAAACAAAGTCTCACCCTGGAAACAAAACCCACAGTCCCCCCCCAGCTCAGGATCCAGGTGTGCTCTGTATCTGTTCGTAGCTATAGCCCCATGTACAATCCTCCACTGGAGGTCCGCCGCCCGCCTATCAAGGGGCATCTTGTACAGGGACCGCCAGCTGCCTCTCGGAGAAGAGTCTGGACCAAAAAACTCAGACCACCTCGACTCCTTAACCTCCGCCAATGAGCGCAAATGCAGAACCTTAATGCAAAGCTGATAAAGGGACTTCTTCGGCACCGCCTCAAAATCAGCCAGGAGGAGCCCTCTGAAGGACAACAGCTGGCCACCCCCTTCGTGCCAGTCTCCCACAGAAGGAGCAACAGCCAGGCGGGGGAAGCTGTACTCACAATCGTCATCCCATTGGTCAGAGAGAGTTCGGTCTTCTGCAACCGCTCGAAGAGACTGCGGCAGGGCAGCACACACCTCACGGACAACCCTGTCAATCAGTCTCAATGATCTGATACCGGTGGCCCGCCGGAAATCGTCCATAGAGGCTGCCGTCATCTTCAAAAGGTGGCCCAGCTTAGTGCAGCCGGCCCGCCGAAGACCAGTCCGCAGACCCACACCACGGAGCGCGGGACTGGCAACAAAGTCATTTAGGAAGAGAGGTTCCTCGAACAACCACATGCCCGGGGCTCCACCTCGAACACGGCTGGCCAGCAGGATCCGCCATGCCTCCAGAACAGAACAATAGAACGGGCACAGTCCAGTGAGGTCCACCGCCCCTGGTGTCAGGAGGAAGAGCTGCTTGTCATAGCCCAGGCGTCCAACCTTCCTCAGCAGGAGCCTGGAGGTGTCCAACCAGCTCGGGCCACACCCATACAGCACCCTCTGGGCAGTACACAGTCTGAAGGAGGCGATCTTGGACCGAATGTCCATCAGGCCCTGGCCACCCTCCACCACTGGCAGGTAGAGTACAGAGGCCCGAATCCAATGCCTACCTGACCAGAAGAAGTCCAGCAAAACCTTCTGGATCTCCTCGACCAGGGTCCTCGGAGGATCAAGAGCCGTAAATCGGTGCCACAGAGTCGAGGCAGCCAGGTTACTGGCAACCAGAACTCTGCCCTGATAAGACAACTGCGGTAGCAACCAGTTCCACCGAGATAACCGAGCACACACCTTCTCCTTGAGCCCATCCCAGTTATTGTGCAGAAAACCAACAGAACCAAGATACACCCCCAAAAACTTAAAGCCTACAGTCCCCCACTGGAGACCCCCAGGGAGGGAAGGCACCACCTGCCCCCCCACCGCCCCACCAACAGAGCATTACTCTTCCCCCAGTTCACTCTAGCAGATGAAGCTGCCTCATATTGCGTCAGAGTGTCCTGCAAACACTGAACATCAGCCGGACAAGATATAAAAACACTGACATCATCTGCATAAGCGGTCAAAGCAAGTGAACGCAGGCCTGAAAACCCAGGCAGCAGAAACCCCTTGAGCCGGTTCCGCAGTCCACACAGGAGAGGCTCAATAGTGATGACATAGAGCTGACCTGAAATAGGACAGCCCTGCTTGATCCCCCGGCGGACAGGAACCGGCCCAGTGAGCCCTGCACACATCCCCACCAGACATTCAGCCCCACCATACAACAACTTAATCCAAGAAACAAACCCATCACCGAACCCAAAAGCCCCAAGTGCGTCAAACAAATACGAGTGATCCACCCTATCATAGGCCTTTTCCTGATCCAGAGACACCACCCCAACATTGACATCATAAACCTCACACAATTTGACAACATCACGTAAAAGAAAAATATTGTCCATGATCGTCCTGCCGGAAACACCGCAAGACTGGTCCAAATGTACAATGACCTCCAGCACCTCCTTCAGTCTGTTGGACAACTTTAACGAAGTTACAATCGCCACCATGTTTTTTTTTTTTAAATCAGTGTACTGTGCTGCAATGCTGCATTCAAGTGTAACATAAATTTCCTCCGTTCCCTCATTTGCTGGTCGTTCTTTCGGCCTTGTCTGTTTTTTCTATTTTTTATGTGTAACATGTTGGAAAATACTGCGAATATCAATTAAAGTCAGCAATTACCAAAATTATGACCGAGTTAACCAGTTGTTTTCTGGCATGAGGGGGTATTCTTGATTTTCCTGATTGAGTAATCGTTTTTCTGATTATGCCGACGTCACTTGAACATAACATTCACTGCCTGTCATTCAAGGCTCAGAGGGAGCGAGGCACTGCCGTGTTAACAAATATATATATGTTATCGGGGCTATTTATCATGATATCAGACTTATCGGGATGACGTCATAATTTCCGGTTATCAGCCCGATAGTTATCGGGTCGATAATTATCGTGCATCCCTAAAAAAAACACTGACTATTTCACAATGGTGTGAGACGGTGACTTGAAACGACGCCGAACGTCAGAAATGGTCACGTATCGGGAGTCCTCTGTGTTGTATTATTGCACAAACAGTGTTTTAAGCCAAAATCAGATCTGATAGAAGTATTGAAGACAAAAACGACTAACGTGTGACTGGAACCAGGACAAAAACAAAAGGCTTGTTGAACGCTTCAAGCTGAGCTGCTACTTACAGGCACTTCCTCCAGGAATCGTTTGTTTTTCAGAGGCTCTCGGTAATAACTGCATTCATTCTCATTTGTTTCAGCACTTGATCTTTCGTACCTCTCCCCGCGCCAGCTCAGCTCTCGATGAAACAGTTCCCTAAATGGGCCAATCTTTTTTTTTTTTATTTTCATATGTGTGGATTTCAGCTCTGGAAGGAGGAGAAGCTGCAAAGGCCTTCCTCCTTATTTCCTCCTCTCTTTTTTTCTTTCTTTTTTTACAGGTGAGTGAGCATCAAGGGAGATAAGCCTGTCACAGCTTCGCTGCAGACCGAAGCGCGGGGAGCACATCTCAAACAGCAGGACGACTGGCCGGCGGCGATAGCCGGCTGGCATCACCGGGAGACGGCTGAGGTGGGGGGGGATGGGGGGGCGGGGGGTAGCAGGGACAGAGGCATCAGAAAGTTGGCTCGCTTTCACAGGGACTGAGATACTAAGCAGGAGTTTTCTGCGACAGAGCCGGGGTAATTGTTTTTTGCCTCCAGACGAGACTGACTTTGTTGTCGAGGAGCACGGATGATTGACGGAAGCGCACGTAGGAGCGCACGTAAAGGCTCGCTGGGGAAACTGTCCGAGCACAGAGAGCGCATGAAAACGACAACCAATTTGAACTGACAAAAAAAACCAAAACCTTTAATTAATAATAACTCTTTTTATTGATGTCAAGCCTCTACGACAATTACAAATCTGTACGTTTAACTTTTTTTTTCATTTTATCAAGGAAAACCATTTAACTGTTCTTCACTGTGAATATCTTATGAGCCAGTTACAACGGCCTGAAGAAAACATTTACGCACGCTCGGAAATGTTACAACGACTGGGCTCCTAACAACCCCCATAGCTCCAAATACGGATACTGGACAGTCACCTCTGGTTTCTTTTCCCATCAGCGCGACAGCGTCCCATCACCAGTACCGCGGGAAGTAGAGGTGCTGGGGGGGCTGCAGCACCCCCTGTTGGTGGGTAGGGATGGGAATCGAGAACCGGTTCCTGTAGATAACTAGCTCCGTGTGTTTCAATTCCATGGAATTGTTTGCCAGTTTATCTAGTGATTCTCTTATCGATTCCAACCAGCATGAATCTCACGTAATTTACGCAAGTTACGCACAGTCAATTCTGGAAGACACTTACGTGATTAAATTACGTCAGTTTAGCACGTGCATTGGAGTTGTAAACAACAATGGCGCCCACCAGGTTCAAACGCTGCAAAGTTTGGCTTCACTTCACCAAAGAAAGATGGCAACAAGGCAACTAGCAGTCATTGTAAAGTGGAGATAACAGCGTCGGGAGGGAACACGGCTAACATGCAGAAATATTTGAACACACAACATGCGATAACGAGTGTCGTGTTTTTGACGCTTCGGACTGATGGATCTCAACCCAGCAGCAGTAGCCAAGCTAAGATCACTAGAGGAACGGTAAAAACGGTCCGCAACCCCACTGTCCCCTTCCTTTACAAACTTATTTGCCTGTTTTCCAGGTGGGTAATCCTTCACCAACCACACAGAGGTATCACTAGGTGTTTATGTCATTTTTGGGAAGGTTTGTGCTTTGATTTGGGTCGGATTTATATGTAAAAGAAGCTTGTAGAAATGTAACAGTTCGTGTCGGTGTTTTGCATTGTGGCGCGCTAAGATGGCGTCTCCCACTTGTTGCTGTTTTGTCATGTTTGGGCATCACTCCTCCCCCCTTCAGTTAGATTAACGTTTGAATTTGATTAATGGCTGGCTCCATTTTATTATTTTGGGGAATGGTTTAAATGTAAATAGTGTTCATGGGTGATACAGTTACTGTTATGTATTAAGTCCTGGTGCCAGTAGCATCTATAAATTAAATGTGCACGAAAATATGCAATAACTAAATGACCAAAAATGAAATTTGGAAAAGGAGAAATGTTAAAGGGGAATTGTAGAGATGACAGAAAGTGTGTTATTATATAAAGTAATGATGACCGGATGTTCTTAATTGTATTTTGCTTTTTATTCAATGTAATGGGATATTGAATATTGAATGTTCTTGATAGACAGAGAGTAGAGACAGTGTTATTGAATGCTGGGTAAAATGAATACAAAAAGGACAATGCAAACAGTTATTAGGCAGTGAGCAAAATGTTTATTGTATGTGAATATTGTGAATAAAATATCTACAGAGGAACGGTGAAAATGGTCCGCAACTCCACTTTACAAACGTATTTTCCTGTTTTCCAGGTATTATATATCTGTTGTTTGGTGCCACATCCTGGTACCTGCAATACTTGCTGTCCATTAACGTCCCAACTTTCCACCGGCAGCGCTCAGATCAACCCTGACTGTGAAAGCATCGCCGGCGCACACATGCACATCAAATTAGCGCTCAAACCTTCTCTCACAGTCTCACACACACCACACTGTACATATTTCCCGCTTTCCACATCGCACACAAAGTGCCATCGGGGCTAATAAACGTCCTCTGGGTTAATTATGCGTACTGCCCATTACATGGCCATGCAGATCGCGTGTAATTTCTCTGACGTTTATGAACGGGGGGGAGGGGCCCCAACGGCCCACCGGGGCTTGTGGGAAAGCAGGTGGCTGCTGGACAGCGGCTCTCCAACAGGCGATGGGGGGCTTGTTCGGGCAGCGACAGGAAATCAGACTCCCAAGGAAGGGGGCACTTTTTTTTCTCAAACGTCTGGAAGGGGAAAAAGAAAAACGCGTACGTGTTTTAAACATCTCAGACGAGCCACATTTTCAGCCTGCGGAGGGTAAATTTGAAGTTATTCCATATTACAAGCTCACAGCATGTCCGCCAGAGTGAACCACTTATCACCTCACTATTACTTTGTTCAGTCGTGTATGAAAAGAGTAATTTTCTGCCCTGTTATTTAAAAGGGGAGATTTGATCTGCTCCTTAGCCTGGCATAATTCAAAGACGTTCAAGTTGTAAATGTTAATAGAAGTGAAAATATAACACCAGCAGCATAATTTTTTTCCATTTTTTTCTTCTTTTGCTACAGCTTTTTTGTCCTAGAGGCTACACTTAAATCCTCAGGTGCTCTGGTACGTCTCTGTTAGCATTAGCTCTGGTCCAGTGTCGATGACTTCTCCGCTATGGACCAGAGCTCACTAGCCACCTAAGCCTGCCTCATTGTCTACAAATATATATGGCCCTGGATATTTATTTGTTAGGTATAAGGTGAGGCTTGTGATGTTAACGTCACTTTATTAATTATATTAATACAATGCTGTGACTGTTTGATGTTAACATAGCTCTGGTGTGGGATAGACCTATGGACCAGAGCTAATGCTAACAGAGAACTCATCACCCTCCCTAAATTATATTATTACTTTTACTAAACTGTGGTTAAATCAATCATCTAATAAACAAAGTAAACTTATCTTGGAGCAAATGTAGGTGTGTTTTGTAACTTTCCCCACGTTCAGTTGCTTGTGTGGACGGACACATAACTGAACCTACAGCCTGCATGATACACATCGGAAATATAGCGAATTAACACAGTCCTTAACGCAGGAGCAGCAAGTTTGTCTGACCTAGCAACAGTAACTAGGACGGGGGCGGTGCTTACCGAAAGGTCAATTACGCCCTCTTTTGATTCTAAAGTTTTGAACATCTGGGCGTAAAAACGTCTGGTCCTCACAGGGGTCAGTCAAATGTACCTGAAGTGAAGCGGAGGAGCGTTCATGAAGCCCTGCATCTGTTGGATATGTGAAGAAAGTTTGCAAATACAGCGTAAATGTATTGTTCACTGGGGTTAAGTTCCTTCCCAAAAATCTGCAAATTATTGATGCAGTGTTAAAAGGCCCATGTATGATATTATATACGCAAAAATATACTTCCCTAAAGACATTCTTACTCATTAATAGTAATAATGTAGTAATGATAAATTCAAAAAAATCTTTATTTTAACACTTACCAGTGCGGGTGAATGTGAGTGTTTTTCTGCTAAAAAATGAGGCCAGACTACTGTTTGCTAACTTTTGCTGGCCAAAGAAATCCACGAAATTGCCGGGGGCCAACCACAAATTCAAATACATTTTGAAAAAAACTTTGAGAGCAAAATCCGCGAGTATGCAGTGAAGTGCGAATAGACAAGGGTATACTGTATATTCCTCTGCTTCTATGGGCTTAACGTTATTATGCTTCTTCATGTTTTCTAACTTTCAGTGTTAGTTTTCATCTCAGATGAGACCAGGTATTGTTCTAGGTTTTCTGGTATTCTTATTCACAAAATACTCAAATGTCTTCTGAACAGTTTTTTTTTTGTTTTGTCTAACATCAACTCCAAGGCACAGGTCTGTTAACGACCCGTTCATGTGAATCAGGTGTGCTGAAGCAGGGACCCCCACCCCCCCCACCCCCCGACACTTCGAGCTCATGAGTCTGTGTTGGTAGTCGGCTTGTGTGTGGATTTGAGCGCGAACACGGCGGTTACAGCGATCACAGCTGCAGAGTCTTACTCTTTTATGCTCACTTAAAGCTTACTCTAAAAAAACCCAGCCATTTCACTGATTATAATGCTAAGCCAACCTCCATCACTGGCAACCATGGAGTCAAAATTAGTTTGGCGACGGCATCATGAAGCTTTCCTTTTATGTCATTTACAGGAAATGTTGAAAATCTCAGGGCGACAATGTGCTGACGTGTCTAAAAATGCGTGCGTAACGGGCAACAGGAGCATCAGTGCGCCCGTGAACCACGAGCCCCGCCCCGTCCTCGAGCCTCCAGGAATCCATCCAATCAAAAAAAAAAACACTTGAGCCACATCTGCTCATTTGGCTCGAGGGATTTTTTTGACTGTTGCTTCTAAATAATTACATGCCCTCGGAGTCCTGCTGGGTCCAGAGCTGATCGAGTGGCGCCGGAGAGTTAAACGATATGGCTTAAAATTAGCTGAATTTATAACCACTGTAGATAACAACCTATGTATGGAGGACAAGAAGCGCCCATGTTGTGAAAAAATAAATGCATTTGGGTATTACTGCTCGCTGCTAGACACCAGCTGGATTTCAGTCAGGTGATGCACATTTTTATTTATGTTTATAAAAAGAAGTTTATGGAAACGGTCGACTTTAAAAAAGAAGAGAAAAACTAAAAATATTTGTAGACCTACTTGAGTTGTTTTTATTTTTTTCTTCTCTTTCCATTTGGCAGAACAGTTATGATTCTGTTTCAGACCGTTCATCGTTGTCCGTTCATCTTTCCACTTTTACTTTTGTCAAACAAAAATGTCCCATGTTGAGTCACGATGGCATCAATCAGTTTGGCTGCCCCCCCCCCCCCCCCCCCATCTTCTTCTTTTTATGTCTCTCTCTTTCTGTGGGCTCGCTAGGGAAAACCGCGATGACTCTATCACCTCCGCCCCTCCTCAGCCACCGACTCCCGCTTACAGTTCATACGAGAGCCGTCCTTTCATTATTGAACACATCCTTCAGCATTTTTTTTGTTTGTTTGTTTTCCAATCACTTTTAGAATCTGGGGACATGAAGGGGGGGGGGGGGGGGGGGGGTGGGAGTATGAAAACTGAAAACTTCCCGAGAGTGAAAGACAAGCACACGAAAGAAAAAAGGGTAAACTGGGGGGGAGATGTTTATGCATCGTTCCGTCTGATGAGTTTGTCAAACACGGGCTGGAGTTTCTTCAGGAGCTTAAAGCGGCGGGCTCGGTTCGGATTCGTTCGTCGCCTTCGAAGCGCCAGGGTTGTTGGGAGGTTGTGGGGGGGGCGAAAACAAACTCTGCTGAGAGATGGGATGCTTCACCCGCGTGTCACCCTTTTACACCCTTCACAAAACAAAAGACGGTGACAGCGAGGGCCAGAAGGCTGCAGAGAACAAAGTGAAACAGCAAAGGAAAAAACAAAAAAGAAAGAAAACACTAAGAGTTGGATATGTGTGCAGGCAGCTGTGAGAGGCTGTGAGTTTTGACTTTGGAACCCAGTTGGTTGCAGAAACCCAGAAACGATGCTGTTTGGTCCTCCACAGAGGTGCACTGTGGCAGAATTACTGCATATTGCCTATGACAGTGATAACGACTTGGCGCATATTGGGATTATACTGCCGTGTGAAGTCTTTGCAGCCGGCCTATTAAATATGCATGAATGTTTGAAATGAATTTTGGAGGATTTTCACCCCTTTTCCCCAGCGCCCTCCCCTTCATTGTCAAACTTTATAATCATATTCCTGTCTATTAAAATTCCGATGCATAATTTAAACATATGACAACAACAGAGGACTCTCTCTCGCTCTCAAAAAAAAAAAAAAAAAAAAAAAGATTTCTTTCTGTTCAGCAGCTGGCAGCGGAGCTGCTTTTGATGACCGGCGTTCGCCAAATTGACACTGTTGTAGCGGAAGAAAAAAGCAAAGCAAAAACAATAAAAAAAAAAAAAAATAATAATAATCCAACAAAAATGTCACCCTTTTGAAATTCGATGCAACCGCTTCAAACGTGTGACACGGTAAACATATCGGCAGATATAAAATATTCAGCAAGGTTACAGCGAAAGGCTGCGGCAGGTGGAAACTCTGGCAAACACTTGTCAATGTGTTTCACGCAGTTTAATTTCAACTCAATGACTTTGTCGGCGTGACAGCTGCTCGGAACCAATTCTGCCAAGAGGAAAATGTAGGTTAGGTTTTAACAAACAGGAAAACAATTTACGGGCTCGCGTCGAACAGGACTGCACTCATGTAGAGGCTGACAACGACAGTAATTAAAAAAGAAAAACATCTATCGAATGAAGAGACAGCAGCAGATAAAAAGAAGGAATATAGAAGGATAAACGATATCGATGGAAGCAGATGGCGCAGAAATGATCCCGTCATTTATCAAAAATTAAGGAAAAGAAAACTGGAAAACCTTGAAAAATAATAACTCGAGACAACAGTGAACTTAACACAGAGACGGGGATTATCCTTGCTGCAGGAGTGATGCAAGCGAAGGGCAACATCTGGGCGTTCAAGAAAACTTGAGGTTCCTCGACTGTTGACCCCCGTCTTAAAACAGGTTTATAATTTTAACACATCAGAATACTCATTTTTACTTTAAAGATAATACGACTGGCTTGGTTGTCAGCACTGTTACCTCACAGCAAGAAGGTTCCTGGTTTTTAACTGTTGCCTCACAGCAAGAAGGTTCCTGGTTCGAAACTGTTGCCTCACAGCAAGAAGGTTCCTGGTTTGAAACTGTTGCCTCACAGCAAGAAGGGTTCTGGTTCGAAACTGTTTCCTAACAGCAAGAAGGTTCCTGGTTCGAAACTGTTTCCTCACAGCAAGAAGGTTCCTGGTTCGAAACTGTTTCCTCACAGCAAGAAGGTTCCTGGTTCGAAACTGTTTCCTCACAGCAAGAAGGTTCCTGGTTCGAAACTGTTGTCTCGTTTTAGCGACTTGAAAATAGGCGTGTGCTCGTTCACTGCAGAACACGACTTATTAATGGTCGCTTAACGGCTCTTAGATCCGTGTAAAAAAGTAGCGGTTGATAAAAACGCTTTAGAAAACTGTCCGTTTCCACTCAGCGGGCCAGTTATATAAACACTCGTGACATAGCTCCAGAGTTCTAGAAATGTCTGTCTGATCAGCTCCAAGGATGGATGTTTTCTCTGAATGTTGTTGAATCAACAACCCAAAACATGGAAAAATACTGAATGTAATGGTTTGCTTTTTTAATGATGATCCATCCAGAGTAATAACATCTAATAACATAATAACTGCCTCTGCAAATATGTTAAAGAGGAGACGAGTCAAGACCCAATGGAATATATTTCCTATAACTCAATTTACCATTGTTTTCAACAAAAATGATGGAAAAGTTGCAATTTATATGGTTTTTCTTTTGTACAAATTCCCCTTCACTGAATTAAATAGTTGCTAAATGAATCAGATTAATTGGCTTGACTGAGTTTCACGTGTTTTCAGTTATAACTTTGTCTCACAGCAAGAAGGTTCCTGGTTGGAAACTGTTGCCTCACAGCAAGAAGGTTCCTGGTTCGAAACTGTTTCCTCACAGCAGGAAGGTTCCTGGTTGGAAACTGTTTCCTCACAGCAGGAAGGTTCCTGGTTCGAAACTGTTACCTCACAGCAAGAAGGTTCCTGGTTGGAAACTGTTTCCTCACAGCAGGAAGGTTCCTGGTTCGAAACTGTTACCTCACAGCAAGAAGGTTCCTGGTTGGAAACTGTTTCCTCACAGCAGGAAGGTTCCTGGTTGGAAACTGTTACCTCACAGCAGGAAGGTAGGACTAAACAGGTACCCATCCCTTAACCTCCATGACGCAATATTAAATGAAATTCTTGCTCTTGCGATGAGCCAAAAACTAAAAAGACTGCAGACTTACACTGATTTACTTCACGTTATAGTCATATCAGTGTGTATCACCAAATTATTTGCTCAAATCAGCTATTTAGAATTTAATATCATCTTGTTTTGCATTGTATTTTGGTCCTGAGCTCAAGAACCGTCGTGATTTAACACCAAGAAGAGCAAGACTGCCTGAAATCCTGCATTTACACAAGCCAAAATAAAACACGAGGCCTGGCCTTCGTTTTGAAATGGTTATCGACGATTTGCATGCTGTTACAACGCCGAGGCGTCCTTTCCTCTCCGCCTCTGATTGAAAACAAGTGGCCGAGATGACTGAGCACTCAGCCAAAGCCATTAAGGCAAAATGAGATTGTGTGAATGTTTGTCCCAAGACTTAAAGGAAGCAACCTCTGTGGATCAATGGCGAGATAAGTTTTGCCTTTGAGTCGCCGTTTTTTGATCTGCAGCTCACGCTGTGACTGACTTCTGTGAGCACTTGAGCCACACAGCTGCTGGCACATTTGGGGGAGCCGGACCCAGTGTTTGTTTTTCAAGCACTGATGGAAAACTGTGGCTTTGTGAGTCTTTGGATCTGAGCAAAATGTGAACAAAATAAAATAAAACACATGTATCTTTGAAGCTATGCGTGAGTAAACCTCCCATGACAGGAACATTTATGTACCAAAACTGAGCCCCAGATAGTCCACGTCAAATTTAACTCTTCGGTATCTTGACCCACGTGGGTGACCGTTTTGTATCCTCATGTCGCGAGGATAATATTTACTGAAATGAAAGAACAAAGCACAGTTATGTACTGCTAAGTACTAGTAGAAACCAGTGCCACTAAATATAATTTGAACACGTCTACATACCTCATTAAAGCACAACAAACCAAGACATTTAACACAACATGTTGTGTGTGTGAGATGCCTACAAATGTATGGTCACAATTTCATAAAGAGAGATATTTTTCTGTGCATTTTATTTTTTGTTTGATACATTTTAATATTTTGAGTATTTCTGGTGTTATATATCACAGTGGATAATATTCAAATATGTTTGAGGTGCAGTTCTTAACTGAGCCACAAGGGGGAGATGGGTGCGCTGGGTGTGCAGGGAGCTACGTCACACTTCCGCTCTCATACGGAGACGAGCCTTACGCTCTTTAAACAGGTTAGCAATGAGTGACATGTACCATAAAGTATTTCTAAGGACTTAAAACCTGTATGACATTGGTTTGATTAATGTGGTATGAGGACTCGTCGTTTTGGTGATGTCAAAAACGTAATTTTCCTGCTGATTACAATGGCGTCCGATGCAGTCCTCTACCAAGATGGCGTCTCCCCGATAGTGTACATTTTATTTTCTGTTAAAGCTCCTTGACATATACTTTTACTGAGGTTTGAATAAGGTTAACTGCACAAGTTACAATGGTGCTGTTAAACTATATTTCAAAGAAGATGTTAACAATTATAATAATTTGTTGGTAATGCTTTCTGAATGTTCATGAAATAAGTTAACCGTGAAGCGCGCTAACTATCATATACATTTGACAGTCTAATTACATTTCTCAAGTCTGGCAAATAATAACTTGATGTGGATTGAAGTGTACATTAAAAATGTATAAAAGTATTTAATGACAAATTGTTCCAGTACGTCCATGCTGTACATCCATATGGCTTTCTGTTTATCAAAGAAATTAATTAACCCTTTCGGTGCCAGAAAATATACAATTTTGATATCAAGATTTCAAAAGGCTATAACTTGAAAGTAGTTTGAGATAAAGGTATACTGTCAATGAGAAAATAGTTCAGTATGACTGAAAGTCTGATGCAGCGGCCCCGACGACCGATCGTTTTAGCGACTTGAAAATAGGCGTGTGCTCGTTCACTGCAGAACACGACTTATTAATGGTCGCTTAACGGCTCTTAGATCCGTGTAAAAAAGTAGCGGTTGATAAAAACACTTTACAAAACTGTCCGTTTCCACTCAGCGGGCCAGTTATATAAACACTCGTGACATAGCTCCAGAGTTCAAGAAATGTTTGTCTGATCAGCTCCAAGGATGGATGTTTTCCTTGAATGTTGTTAAAGCAACCACCCAAAACATGGAAAAATACTGAATGTAATGGTTTACTTTTTTTTAATGATGACGCATCCAGAGTAATAACATCTAATAACATAATAACTGCCTCTGCAAATATGTTAAAGAGGAGACGAGTCAAGACCCAATGGAATATATTTCCTATCACTCAATTTACCATTGTTTTCAACAAAAATTATGGAAAAGTTGCAATTTATATGGTTTTTCTTTTGTACAAATTGCCCTTCACTGAATTAAATTGTTGCTAAATGAATTAATTAATTGGCTTGACTGAGTTTCACATGTTTTCAGTTATAACTTAATAACCTTTACTTTCTAAAATTCGCATTTAAATTGTGGGTCATCT
The DNA here is from genome assembly GCA_018398805.1 of Hirundichthys speculiger. NCBI lineage: Eukaryota > Metazoa > Chordata > Actinopteri > Beloniformes > Exocoetidae > Hirundichthys > Hirundichthys speculiger. Next base: position 14,599 of record JAGFBZ010001808.1, on the reverse strand, counting down.
TGTATATTACCAAGCACAATGGTAGAATGGATCCACTGCACCCCCGGAAAAAAGGATTTTTTTCAGGATTTTTTTTTTCTACTTTAAGTCCTACATGTGATTGAGAGGAGTGGAAAACATGATGATGACTGTGACAAGCCTGCAGGAAGTATCAGTATCAAGTATCAGTCTAGTCTTTCCTGCATGAAGGCTGGTTGATCACCACCTCCCGCCATCCACTCCTTAAAGTCACATTATCGAGACGTGAAAACTGGGTGTCACGTAGGGGTGAGTATTGGCAAGGACCTCGCAATACGATATGTATCATGATACTTGGGTCACGATACAATATTATCACAATATCGCGATATCACGATGTATTGCGATATTCTACCCAGTTAATATCAAAATTAAAAGTAGAGATGAAAAATCTTTCAGAGGACAAATTGAGTCAAAACTATTTGCTTCAAAACAACCTATTAGTGTTTTTGCACATTTAGATTTTAAACAATTTAAATGTGAAAAATAAACAATTTTCCTAAAAAATCGATATTAGGAGCTGAAAAATCGATATATCGGGCGGCTGAAAATAAATTTGATCATCAGTTAGTTGAGGCTGCACTGGCCTACGTTTTTAAGAGCGCAAACCTTTGCAAACCTTCACTAACCTTCTCTTTGCTCCACCTGTGCTGTGCAGGCGGCAGCTGCAGGTCCAAGCAAAACTAAAGCGAGAGGATGAACTCGAAAGGGACATTTTTAGTAAGTTAAGAATGAGTCTCAAGGAGTTGTGCAGCCATGCACCGTTGGATGATAGCAACACCATGAGTGTCTTTTTTTTTCCATACGTTTTTTTTTTTTAAATCTGACAGCCATCAGCTTGCTCGATGATATCGCTCTAAAACGAAAGAGAAAAGGTATTTATAAACGTCTGATAGACAGAACAAAGCTGTACATGCCTGCTGTGTGTTCTCAAAGCTCCGCGTACTTTACTCGCACTTTTCATAAGTTGATGTGTAAAAGCAAATCCTTCCCATTCATGTGGACTCTTAAAAAAATATATACAGCGGTATTTAGTTTTATTTTAAAAGATTGTTAAACTGTCAACGTTTGAAAAAGAACAGTTGAATGCATGAGAACCTACTTTTCAATCCTTTTTTTTTTCCCCCATTGCCAGCAGATGCAGAGGAGAGGAGAAAAATAAATCACACACACACTCAGACAGGAAGAGAGTAAAAAAGAGAAAGACAGAGTGGATGCGTACGTGAGATGGAGAGATGGAATATGTGTGAGCGCGAGTGAGCGTCTGAGCGACTGGGAGAGTGCGAAGCTTGAAAGTGAATGTAGAAATTGGAGGTGCAGCTGTGGGTGGAGGGCAAACTAACTTTGAACATTCATCGCACTGAAGTTATTATCCATTTTCTCCAGAGGTCACAGGCAAGGCTGCTCGTAAGGCTCCTCAAACAGCAGAAGCTCCCACGTAGCGAGCTCACAAGGCTCAGTGTGAGTTCTCTCTTATTCCCAGGACCTTCGAGAACTTGTTCTTTAGCGTCATCGTTAAAGCGGCGGCTCCCAAACTTTATTCTGCGGGCCCTGCTTTGTACGGAAACCGCAAACAGAATAAGCATATTATCATGGTATATTCAAATGTGGTCTATGATTTATAACCCCAGAGTCCCACAGCAGGCGGTGAAACGTCGCGCTTCAGTTTTAAAGCGGCTGTGGCGGCGCTGAAAGCGACTTGGAGCGGAGCGCCGGCGAGCGCCGCCCGCTCAGCTGGATTCATAACTGATGGGAACTAGAGCTGAGCAATTTTATCGTGGTCAGACCACCCATTACCCAATACCCAAAATCTGCGAGACACCAGTACCGCAAGATACCAAGTTTGTGGAAAGCGCAACTGGCATGTCGGCGCGTAAAAGAGCGCGTCCAAATCCTGTCATTGCGCGTCCACCCAGTCACATGTGGACGTGCACAACCGGCTCTACCTCTCGATTATGCATCACTGTATTACTTGCATACGTTATTATTCTCTTAAGGGCAGATGATGTCTGTACAGCTGTGACATGATCTCATTCAGATGTTTGCTGTAGAGGAAACGAGGAGATCACAGAACTCTGTTGTGAAAAAAGCACCGCTTTAAGCGGCTATGCGTCTTGGCGCAGCTGTGCGTCTTTGCGCAGGGGATATGTTCAAGATAACTCAAAAAGTTATGGATAGATTTTGATGACATTTTCAGGAGTTGTCAGAAATGTGAAAAGGAAGAACTGATTTTATTTTGGGTGTGATCCGGAAGAAATCCTGGATTCTGGATCACTTTCAAATTTTCGATAACATTGCGCTGTTTAGTTGTTTCTTGAACCCTAAAGCAACCACAATGGAGACAGGAAGGGAGTTCTGGAATTTTAAGAGTTTAATTCTCACAGATGTAAAAAAGGAGGATTCGAGGGTTGGCAGCCAAACCAACAATCCAGGGGACGACGAAGGCAAGAAGGTGGCACTGCGAATGGCTGGATCAGGCGTTTCTATGGGAAGATCTGGAGATGAGTCTGGTTGAATGATGACTGAATAGGTACAGGTGTGCAGTGCCACACCTGGGCTGATCGTCAGATGGGAAGGTGAAACATACGTGGATCTGAGTGTCTATGCAGAAGATTGAAGGTGGCGCAGTGGGTTGTGCTCAGGAGCCCCAGAGGTGGAAGGTTGCGGTTCACAACCTGGCTTGAGACTGTAACACGCGCTCAATGGGGCCGGAAATTTTGTTTCTCAACATCTCCGTTAATTATTGCCCACAGCTCATTAAATTTAACTCAGGTATTGACACTGAAAACCTCTATAAAATTTCAGAGGCTGATCCGGATCTGATCCAGAAGGCGGATTTTATCGCAATCTGTAAATCGCTGTATGGGAGAACTGTTGTGCTTGGCGGAGGTCTGCGCTCCGAAATGCTTTCCTGGAAGTTCACTGGCTCTATTTTTTTCCGAGCAGTTTGTTGGAACTTCTTGGAGTACAAAAGAAAAGATTAAATCATTTGCTCCACATTAGTTAGAGCTAGTTATGTATATATCAGTGCAGAGGAGGAGGAAAAAAGAGGAGGAAGCTCTACAGCAGAGTCCCAGACCAGCTGCCCATGAGAGCTGCTCTGATCTGGGTGAAAAGACGCTCCATAGCAGTTTGCAGGTAGCGCAACCTGCTCTTAAAGGCAATGGCTGCTGACGCACTGATTGGTTAAACAGGTGGAACGCCCTAACCACTCCCATGCATAATGTGTGCATAATATAGTGGTTTTTGCAGGTAAGATCGTGGGTTTTGGGAGGTGGAAGATTGCGTTCTTTGTGGGGGAACGCCCCTCCCAATACCTAATATCCCTTAATAGCAGGTTTTGGAGGTTTGGCGCAAGATAGGGCCCTAAGTTTACACGGTTTAGAAGCTCAAAGATGAAGAGATGAGACTCTGAAGTGTTTATTAGCAGGAAGTCCTCCGTCTGCTCCCTGAGACTGAGCCGAGTCACGTGATGATCACCTCTCAGCCAGAAGTGACGGAAATGAGCAAGTTCTTATGAGAATTATTGGGGTGCACGATAATTATCGACATGATAACTATCGGGCTGATAACAGGAAATTATGATGTCAACCAGATAAGTCCGATATCACGACGAATAGCCCCGATAACATATATATTTCTGTCAACACAGCAGTGCCTCGCTCCCTCTGAGCCTTGAATGACCGGCAGTGAATGTTATGTTCAAGTGATGTCGGCATAATCAGAAAAACAATTTCTCAATCAGTAAGGAAAATCAAGAATACCCCCTCATGCCAGAAAACAACTTGTTAACTCGGTCATAATTTTGGTAGTTGCTGACTTTAATTGATATTCGCAGTATTTTCCCACATGTTACACATAAAAATAGAAAAAACAGATAAGGCAGAAAGAACGACTAGCAAACGGAGAGAACGGAGGAGTTTACATCACACCTTGAATGCAGCATCCAGCACAGTGCGCTGACTTTAAAAAAAACCAAAAAAAACATGACGATTATATGGAACTTCGTTAAAGTTTCAGAAGAATATAGTTCGCTGGTTATTTGTGACAAATGCTCCAAGTGAAGGAGGGAAAAATAGTACAAGCTTTAATACGTTAAACCAGATCAGCCACCTGAAACATAACCATCACTTCCATGGAGTTTTGAAATCGCACTAACGTGAGCTAACATGAGCTAATATGAGCAAATCAGGAGCAAGTCTCCCCTCTCCTCTCCTCGCCTTGATCTCTCTCATCTAAAGCTTCCATGAGATAACCCCCCCCCCCCCCCCCCCCCCCCCCCAAAAAAAAAACTACCGAACCTCATTTACTTTAATTAAATGCATTTATTTGAATGGAACCACAAGCCAAAATCCTTTAAAAATAATTTTTTGTTACTATGGAGTGCACTTTTTCAGTTTATTTACACAGAGTCTATGTCTAACTTGTATCAGTACATTATGCACTGTGAATTATTTTTTTGTCATTTAGGAATACATTTTGTAATTCTGATGCATGTATTTCCATCAGTTCAAGGAGCCTTTAATTTTTATATCACTTAGTAATGAACCTTATTTAAGTTGATGTGAGATATCAAATAGGTTTGTTTGATAGCTTTACAAAAATGTTTGAGAGGCTTCCAATAGTTTTTCATTGGAAAAAATAAATATCTGTTCATTTAAAGAGTCAAAACTATTTTTGGTTTTGTTCATAGTATTGATATAATGATCTTAGGTATATGTGTGTGTTATCAGTTATCGGTATCGGCCTTTAGGAGCTGACAGTTATCGGTTATCTATATTAAAAAACAGTTATCGTGCATCCCTACTAATTCTGTGTATTTCTCTTTCAGACGTCACCGTTCGCAGCATGAACATTCATGCAACTGCAACACATCTGTACGCTGGTCTTTAATGCACCTTTATTTTTTATTTTAAATGGCATGCTCTGTTGTAGCAAAGTAGAACAGTCTTCTAATGAATTAAAAGAATAAAAAAGGGAGTTCTTTTAGAATTCTTTTATCACAAATAAAAGAGTTATTTCTGGGTTTTTTTTGTCCATATTGTTGCATGGGAATGGTAATCAATCCTGTTGAAAACCAGCTCTGTGGCAGGGGTTGAGCCCACTGCGGGGCTGTTAGGAGCCAGCAAACAGCTCAATACCGAATGTGCAACACCTGAACGGGAGAATTCACGGCCAGGAATGTTCTGAACCCGGTGGCCTCACGTGTCATTGATTTCCCCGTCCACGCAGTCACAATGTGTGGCAGCGCCTGGGCTCAGGTGGCCCACTTATGTTTGTGTGAATGTTTTACTTCTTTTTTCTTTCTAAATTGCACCACGGTCCAAACAAAAGCCAAAGCGCCTCGGGCTGTGTGTCGGGGGAGCGTTCTGACTCCGAGGTATGCAGGCGAGTGGCGCGTCCGTTCAGATTAGCATCGAAAGATTAGCATGCTGCTGATTTAACTGGCAGATGTGAAGTTCCAGGTTTTAGATGCAAACATGCTGCACATGCTGTGTTCCAGCTGAAGCACCTTCGTTCATATATATTTATGTATATATGTATGTAGTTGGTGCAACCATCCTTCACCTTTGAGACTTCCTCGGTATACTGGATCATAGGTGTTCATGGTATTGGGCAGGTATATGTCCACCAGCTGATTTAAGGGGCCTCATTGTCTCTGTGAGCTGCTGTAATCTCTGACTGACTCCATGATGTATGAGATCGATGCTCTTTGTGCAGCGCACCGTCCGCTGAAACACTTGGCTCTTTGTGTCAGTGGAGATGCTGTTCGCTCCGTCTTCTTCTCATTACGTCCTCGAAGCTTCCCCGGGAGCCATTACGGCTCCGTGTTCACATGCTGGACGGTTTCAGACGTGAAACTGGAGTCCTGCAGGTAGAGGGTTGGTGTAGGAATAAGATGCAGGACTTCCAGCGGAGACTGGAACTTATAGATAATCCGTAATGATCATTAAGTTTAGGCAACAAACCAACTTAGTCAGGTTGAATGAAAACGTTATCAGTTGGATTCGAATTCTTAGGGGTGCACGATAACTATCGGTCCGATAACAGGAAATCATGACGTCATCCCGATAAGTCCGATATCATGATAAATAGCCCCGATAACATATATATTTTTGTCAACACGGCAGTGCCTCGCTCCCTCGGAGCCTTGAATGACTGACAGTGAATGTTATGTTCAAGTGACGTCGGCATAATCAGAAAAACAATTTCTCAGTAAGGAAAATCAAGATTACCCCCTCATGCCAGAAAACAACTAGTTAACTCGGTCATAATTTTGGTAGTTGCTGACTTTAATTGATATTCACAGGTAAATGAGGGAACCGAGTTTAGTGTTTTGCACCGGCTGTGGCAATATTAGACAGTTATCACAGCTTCGTGTTTTGTTTTGTTCTTTCTCTGGGCTGCTGGGAACTGGTTTGAGCAGGCGGACTGCAGTCCTCCTGCAGAGGTTGGGGGTTCAACTCCCAGCACAGCGGCCCTTTGCTGCGTGTCTGCCCCACTTTCCCGTCTCTCTAACTGTAAATAAAGGCCACCAGAGCTGCAACATCTTGAAAGGGGATTTTCTCCCATGAGACTTTTTTATTTTTTATTTTTAGCTACGCAGTAGTCTTCATATCATTGATATCAGTGACTTTTCATTTCTGCCAGTATCTAGCTTCGCTCACGATACAATATATTAATCCCAGAGGGTCAAAACAAGGGTTTGGTTGTGGTTTCGGTTGGATTTAGATCCAAATTTGGTCTTTAAGGCAGTACTAAAGACATTATTGTGTATTGCCAACATTCTCTTTGTGTTTTTCTCACCATGCATCCACGCATTCAGCACCAATCCTTCCTTGGGAGTCTCCGCTCAATAAGTTGGCAGCAAATACTGAACCCTGCGAGATCAAAGGGAATATCACCCTGCTAATTTAACTTCAGATCAGAGGGAGATCTTCAAATTAAGCGTGAGGTTTTGAAGTAAACGCTGTTTTGCCACCGCGTTTCATTTACTTTTCGGCTCCGGCGGCCTAATTAGCCCCAGAGGTGAGGAGCAGAGTGGATGGGATGGTAGCGAGGACCCGGGGCCAACTATCCATCTAAAATGTACACTAATGAAAAGGTCTGTGGAGGAATTGACATTTCAGTGCAAAAAGTCTTATAAGACTGGATAGTGGCCAAACAAAGAGCTTCGTCAGACCAAACGCATTGAGATGGCAATACTTAGACTGTTTTCTCTCCTTTTTATCACAAGATATTTCTGGGCACAGAGTTTAACCTTCGCTTCCTGTGTAAAATGACTTTAAAACCCCTCTCTTCCTGTCCAGCCTTCTTCTGGAGGAACTACAATGAAGCGTCAGACGCAACATTTAACCTCCATGCTTCTTGCAAAAACAGCACATTCACTGATGCCTGGCATCGGATGACATCATCCTTTTAATGCATGTCAAAACGTTCAAACGGATGAGATTAAATACAAACGCAAAAGCGTGGACACACTAGGAAACAATCAGTTTATTAAAGCAGTCAGAGGTGAACCCATCAAGCGCTCGGGGAAGAGACGTTTTCAAACTACCTTCCTCGCTCCTACATTATTTTAAGTGGTTTGAAGTGACGTGATTAGAGGGGGGGTCTGCTTTTCCCGAAGACAAAGCACATCGTGAACTGAGATGAGGTTGAGCTTGACCATGCAGAGATCTTCCATGCCGGCACGAATAACTCAGTTACCCAGATCATGAGAATCTCTAAAAGCCTGAAGTGAAGTGAAGTTGAAGGAACATCCCAGAGTTGAAAATGGTAAGGAGTCGCCATACCTGCTTCCCCTCGAACTGGATCGGTACTTTTATAATTATTGCAAGAAAGATAAGTGTCAGAGTCTATTGGTGGTTGTTTGTAGAACATTGGTAGCCGACTAGATTTAGATTAAGATGACAGTTACTGAACAGAGACGATTGTACAAAAAGTCCTTTTTAGACACTTATTGTACACATATAAAGTTAAAAATAGCTCAGTGTGTCTGTAGGAACCTTAGCTACACTATCACTTAAATGGAATAACATTTGTGAGTCTTGTCAGATGCTTAAAAAAATAAATAAGAAGGTGAAATCACTAACTCAAAGCTGCTTCAATTCTTATTGTTTTGGTCCCTCATGAAAGTTTACATGGTGGCTTGGTGGTCAGCAAGAAGGTTCTTCCTTCAAACCTTAGCAGGTCTTTCTATGTGGCATGTTCTCCTCATGCTAGCGTGGGTTTCCTCCGGGTTCTCCGGCTTCCTCCCACAGTCCAAAGACATGCATGTCAGGTTAATTGGGTCGTTCTGAATTGCCCGTAAGAGTGATTGTGAGTGTGCGGTTGTTCGTGTGCTAGGGATGGAACGGTTACCGGTATTACGGTAAAGCGCGGTAAAATTTTACTCGTTAATGATTACCGTTTATGTTTGACTTTGTCTAATTATCGCGGTCGATTACCAGGATATGTAATATCAGCCTCATTCAAGTCTGCAAGCGACTCGCGACTGTGTGTCATGTGAATATGTAGCTTGTAACATCGGCATCGTAACATGAGTATGGCGGAGAGTGGTGATAGCCAAAGGACATTTACCAACCCACTAAAAGGACGAAATCTGAGGTCTGGGCATATTCTGTTTTTTTTTTTAAGAATGCAGAGGGACAACTGGTGGAGGACAATTATCCTGTCTGCAGAGCACTTGTTTACATTTTATTGTGATTTGTACAAGCAACTTGAAGGAGCTAAGGCTAATGCTTCAAGCTACTGAGATGTTTGACCAAGAGTAACCTGGTCGACGCGCTTCGCTAACTCACATTTCGTAAACGTTACTGTTGTGTGTTGATTGAAAAAGGACCAGAACGATGTTCTTCTGATGAAATTAAAATATTAATTTATTCCATTAACTGATCCGACAACCTTAACGCCGGCAGTTAGCGCCACAGCGGTCAAAAACCTTTTGCCCTTCTGGGTCAAACAGCTAACCAATAACAGGCAGCTACCTTTATACCTGACCCTCAGGTAACAACACAGCGACACCCACAGACACACAGAGTGAACTACAATTCAGAACAACATATTTGGCTCCTATACAACTGTTTCTTTATTTACACATTTATACATATTTAAGGTTCAGCTTAAAGTCCAAAGTTTATTTCATTTGAACTTGCACTATAATTTTTGTTCCTGATAATTGTTTGCATATTTTGACCTACTATGGTTGTTAAAGTGTGTATTTAAATTTGCACCAGACAAATAAGCTTTGTTACTGTTATTTATTTTGTTCATTTAAAATAAAACCTCTTTCTGTGCCAGTTGTTTGACCTTTTATGTGAAAGTTTCAATTTGATAAGATTTTGGCTTCTGATATTTTAATATAACAAGAAAATCAAATGATTTTGTGAAATTATTTAAATGTATATGTTTTTTGGACATTTGTGCAGCAATTAAGAATACCACAATACTGGCCGCCCCGGTGGCGCAGTGGTTAGGGCAGGCAGCCATATACAGAGACTACAGTCCTCGTACGGCTGGTCGTGAGTTCGATTCCCGGTGTGGTGACTCTTTCCCGCGTGTCTTCCCCATTCTCTCTGCCCCCCTTCCTGTCTCTCAACTTTCAATAAAGGCCACTAGAGCCAAAAACAATCTTATAAAAAAAAAGAATACCACGATAATATTGTAAACCGTGATAATTTGGTCACTGTAATCGAGATATCAAATTTTCCATATCGTTATCCCTATCGTGTACATGTGGCCCTGTGATGGACTGGTGACCTGTCCAGGGTGGACCCCTGCCTTTCACCCAAAGAGAGCTGGGAACAGACTCCAGCAGATCCCCGTGACCATAGTGCGAATTACGGGGGGGTTTGGGGGTGTTTGACCCCTCCAATTACGGGGGGCGGGGGGGTCAATTACAAATTGTCATTGTATGATTCGCACTCTGCCCGTGACACTAAACAGTTGTGGATAATGAAAGTTTACACTCCTTACCATCTCATAAATTGCATCAAAGGTTGTTTCAACTCCAGAGTGTTCCTTAAAAAGTCTTAATGCATGGGCAATATCACTCTAATAAGGATATGAAAGACAAGAAGAATGATGTTTCAAAAGAGGGGCCTTCCATTAACCTTGTCCAGTTGTGGCTAGAGAAAAAAAATCGATTTGACAATATATCGTGATTTTTGGCCGCCCAATATAATATCGATTTTTCAGCTCCTAATATTGATTTTTTTAGGAAAATACTTAAATGTGCAAAAACACTAATAATAAACAATAAATCGGTTGTTTTGAGGCAAATAGTTTTGACTCAGTTTGTCCTCTGAATGATCAATATCATCTGATGAACATATACAGCAACTTGATTTTTCATCTCTACTTTTAATTTTGATATTAACTGGGTAGAATATCGCAATATATTGTGATATCGTGATAATATTGTATCGTGAACCAAGTATCATGATGCATATCGTATTGTGAGGTCCTTGCCAATACTCACCCCTAGTTGTGGCATTGACATCTTTGGGCTCGGAGGCATCTGTGATGGACTCACAGGAAGTGGAAACGTGCACTGTGCTTGGATGAATATGTCTTTCATATCTTTTTTGGAATTATTATTATTGTGTTCTCCGGTCTAAAGACTCTGTGACAGTATGGGATTGTATCCTTTAATAAACACTTCTGTGGTGGCAAGATCAATGCAAGAAACAGTGCACCGATATTTTAGAGCAACATATGCTCCCATCAGGACTAGGGGTGTGAAAAAAAAATCGATTTGGCAATATATCATGATTTTCGGCTGCCCAATATAATATCGATTTTTTTGGAAATTTTTATTCTATTTATTTTATTTTATTTATTTATTAAATGTGCTAAAACATTAATAATAAACAATAAATAGGTTGTTTTGAAGCAAATAGTTTTGACTCAATTTGTCCTCTGAATGATCAATATCATCTGAAGAACATATACAGCAACTTGATTTTTCATCTCTACTTTTAATTTTGATATTAACTGGGTAGAATATCGCAACATATCGTGATATCATTATCACGATACTTGGGTCACGATACAATATTATGATAATATCACGATGTCATCACAATATTATGATGATATCACGATATCACTGTATTATGATGATATTGTGATATCATCATAATATTGTATCGTGACCCAAGTATCGTGATACATATCGTATTGCGAGGTCCTTGCCAATACTCACCCCTAATGAGGACCACATCTTTTCCAGGGATGCCCATGGATTTTTCAGAAAAGAAGTGACTTTCTCAGCGCGGCCAAAACTACACAGGCATGCAGGCGTTACCTACGTGGCACCGAACGTCTCGTTCCAGACACATGGGCACTGATTTAATGCTACAACTGCTTCCACTCCTCCAGTTTCAAGGAGGATTTGGACCCAGCTCACGCTTGCTGCTTCAGCTCATCCCCAAACTGCTGGCCAGAGATGTGAAGAGAAGAGCCAAAAAAAAAAAAAAAAAAATCCCGGGTAATAACATTTCTTAAAGCTGCATGCTTTCTGAAATGGCATTGTGCAGAGCGGGCATTAGATTTCTAAACCCGGGAACAAACGGGCCGTGCCAAAGCCTTGACGATCAGCCTTCGACTAAAGCTAATGGACCGTGCTGACATCTTTGACTGTATAGTGCGGTTCAACAGTAAATATGTGAAGGTTGTTGCTGGGGAAAGAAACATCGACTCTCAGGAAACTGCCACCGGATGACAAAGCTGCAATTGGCAGAGGGAGGAAGAGCCAGGGGTTTTGTTTTCCATTTGACACTGATGGATCACTCGGGCCGGGATGAACCAGCTTCTGGACAGTCCAGACATTTATAAAATCCTGCGGATTACAGGAAGGAAAGTCAACAACAATAAACCATCATCCACTCACATCCCCGGCTACATCGGGTTTAAGGTTTGAGTCGTGCAAAAATGATTTTTTCTATTATCTAAAGTATTTTTTTTTTTTGACTGTATTTGCATTGGGTTTGAAGATTTAGCTGTCAGGCTCACAGAAACGTTCCTGTTTATAGCTTGACCACCGTATTTATGTTGTTTTATTCAAATAAGGGCTCTCAGAGCAATAGTTCCATGTAATCCTTCAGGGTTTTTCTTTCACGATGAAATGAAAAATGATTTCTATTTTTCCCCTGGAACCTTTTTGAGGATAAATACCAAAATGAGAGCACAATTTTACCCTTTTTTGAACATCAAAAACACATTGAAGCTGTTTCAGATTTTGTTTATCCCTCTGATTGATCCGTCTCTACATTAGCCCTGACTCGTGACCTCGCTTCGGTGGGAGGAAAAACAAATTAATGAGGCCGCTGAAATATCTTTCTGCCCTGCGCTACTTTGAAGATTTGCCCGTGGCAATAGCTTCGGGTGGAATTTTAAAAACAAAACCCGTATTGTTGCGAAATGAAATAAAACTCCGGGTGATTTTACGGCGTGACATCAGAGAATCCTTGAAACGTGTTGAATTTTATCACCTCTTTATCGCAGCCTGCTTTTATAATAATCGGTTGAGTTATTACCTGTTTTATGCCTTTTTGTTTTAGTTTGATCTTTCTTTTTAACTGATAATAAGCCTGCAGTGGCAGCCTGGAGCCTGAACCCGTGTTGGAGGAGGCTGCTGCTCTGACAAAAAAAAAAACCCTCCTGCATCCTCGCCAAGGCCTCCTATTCATGCTGCTGCTCCCACATGCTGTCAGAGGAAACACAAGGGATGACCGTGGGTGCCAGAAAAGATATTTGAAAGAAGAAAAAGAAAAGACAGTTGCAAGTAGATGTCAGTGTGGTGCAGGCAGGGTGGGTTTTTTTTTTTTCCTTTTCTTTTCAAAGAGCAGAATGGTCCAGAGAGAAGTGACTGCAGTGCTTCAGTTCAAATCCCCTTGTATCTTATGGTGAGTCTGCACTTTATGGCCGCTCTATGAAACTGTTTTTAGATAACAATAATTCTGCTTGTCTTGCATGTTTTCTCACTGAACTGGTTGCAAAAGCACAAACTGCAGTCGCTGAGGCTCGGTTGTGATGTTCCATACAGCCGAATCACCAGCTTCTAAGAAACCCAACCTCAAAATGAGTGCGTTCAGCTGATTACTGATTACTGGTAGCTACTTAAGAACTAATACGATCATTGTGAGTTCAACACATTCCTACAGTGATTCTTATATCATGTTCTGTTTTATTAAACAGTCAACTGTTAGCAGTTCTAAATAAGCACTCCAGCATCAAACAGATGGCTGCCAGCAGGAGGCTTAATGTTTTCTGAGTTTGCAGCCACTCAAGAAGAAGAAAATATATGTATCCCTATTGAATTCAAATTAACTTCATGATAACAGAGCAGCGTGCTAATAAAACATTTCTAATTGTGCAGACACGTCAGATCTGATGTAGAAGTCAAAAACCTTGTGAATGAATGATATCTCACCCAAACTAGCATGTCTTTTTAAAAAAAGACATGTCTTTTTTAAAAAAATTTTATTCTTTAAATGTATTTTATTACTTCAGTCTATTTATATACATGGAGAGTTTGTAATTTCGTTTCACAAACAATGTGACAATGACAATAAACTCTGATCCTTTTTGTGTAAGTCGCTGCAGATGGATAAGTGGTAAAAATGGTCACAATCCAAAATAATTCAAAAACTGTATTATGAAGTCTTCGGTATGAACAATAAAATGAATTTTGTGTGTGTGCGTGTGTGCGGGTGGTGGGGGGGGGATTCAGTCTTTATCAAGCTGTGCCCTACAATGAAACTCCCCTGAAAAGTTATTGCACATATATATAATTTTCTAAGCAGTAAAGACCTCATAATTCTTGATGTATTCATGTAAATACCATTGGAAAATAATGTTGAGGACACTATAAAATTTTAACCTCCAGAATGTGAGTTTGCGCTTATATGCTTATGTAATCCTGTCACTCTGATAGAAATATGTCCCAACAGTAAATGTTTTAACGATTTAAATATGATGTTGTGGCGACATCTGCTGCAATTGTTTTGTAATTGCTTCTTTTTTAATCTTTTTTTTTTTTTTTTTTTTTTTTTTTTTTTTACACTGGCGCTACAAAAACAATGAATCATTTTTTTTCCTCATTTTCTTCGGAAAATGTATGTTAATTTTTTCTTGGCTTTTTTTTTTTATACGTTATGAAGCTTCGCCGTTTCTGCCCTTCATCACTTTGTTTTTTTATATAACTTTATTAGCAAATCTTGCTATACAAAAATCAACAAGGTATATAATGGTATGGCACAGCACATACAATGATGGAGTAAATTATACAAATATATATAGTATAAATAAGAAGTCATAATATAGATAATCAAGGTAACAGTCACTGCCCTTCATCACTCCAGTCATCGTTTGGTAATCTGTAACGTATTTTCACCCAATGAATGGTCCCCGTCTTGCCTCTGTCAACCAATCACAGACAAGGACGCTTTGAGGTGGACGTTCCGTTCGCAGTTGCCAAACTGTGCGCTGAGCGTAACTGTAGAGCTTTAATGCATAGAGATGGGTTAAAGCGACTGGGGCGGTGGTTGTTAGATCTGCGATACGCGCAGGTTTC
>JAGFBZ010001807.1:0-79500 GCA_018398805.1 Hirundichthys speculiger | reverse complement strand
AATCAATTTAGATTTAGATTGATTTAGATTAGAGTCTCCAACGACCCCTTATGGCCTCGGATAATGGATTAGTTTGTCCTGGTTCTGCTGGACCTCAGTGCTGCTTTTGATACCGTTGATCACAGCCTTTTGCTGCATAGATTGGAGCACACTGTTGAATTAAAGGGACAGCATTAGACTGGTTTAAGTCATACCTATCTGACAGGTTCCAGTTCGCCATGTTAATGACGTTTCTTCTACACGGACTAGGGTCTGCTATGGTGTCCCACAGGGTTCAGTCTGGGACCAATCCTTTTCACTTTATACATGCTGCCCTTGGGAAAAATTATCCAGAGCCATGGCATAAACTTTCATTGCTACGCTGATGATACGCAGCTGTACTTATCTATGAAACCAGAGGAAAACAAACCTTTGGCTAAACTTCAAGGGGTCTTAATGACATTAAGTCCTGGATGTCCTCTAACTTTTGCTTCTAAACTCGGATAAAAACAGAGGTATTGTCTTTGGTCCCAAAACACCTGAGAATGGATGACTGGATTTACGCTGGCTCCAGCACAGTTGCAAAAAACCTGGAGTTATTTTGATCAGGATATGTCATTTAAGCAGCATATAATCAGGTTTGCAAGACTGCCTTTTTTCATCTCCGAAATATTGCCAAGATTAGGAGCATCCTCTCCCAGGTGATGCTGAAAAAATTAATCACGCGTTTGTTAGCTCTAGACTGGATTACTGTAATGCGCTGTTAGCAGGATGTCCGAAAAGCTCGCTAAATAGCCTTCAATTGATCCAGAACGCAGCAGCGAGGGTGCTGAAGGAACCGCAAGCGAGATCACATCTCTCCCGGTTAGCCTCCCCATTGGCTTCCCGTGAAATTTAGAATTGAGTTTAAAATTCTGCTTCTTACATATAAGGCCCTAATGGCCTAGCTCCGCTCTATTTACAAGACTGATAGCATGTATGCTCCTATTAGAGCTCTCCGCTCCAGAGTGCAGGATTATCGTCGTTCCTAGAATATCTAAAAGTAGGTTTGGAGGACGGGGGCCTTCTGCTACCAGGCACCTTTTTATGGAACCAGCTACCAGTTTTGGGTTAAGGAGGCTGATACTATCTCCATTTTTAAAAACTAAATTGAAAACATTTCTGTTCAGTAAAGCCTACAGTTAGTCTAAACTATAGTGTGTAGGGGCTATAGTTAAAGATAGTTGTAGTAGTAAGACTAGAGTAGCTCGTTCTTAATCACAGCTTCGTCAAGCTATGCTGCTATAGGCCTACGCTACAGGGAGACACCAACATGATCTGCTGAGCGGTGTCTCCACTGCTCTTCTCCTTTTTATTCCCTTTCTCTCCCCTCCTCCTCCAGCTCATTTATAATTATTTGGAGCACCCTGCTACTGAAACTGTGCTCCATTTTCCTTGCCTTCCTGTGTTTGTTGTGCTGTTTCTGCCCCCTTTTTCTCTTTGTGTATTTGCAGGCCAGAGTTTCCTGGGTTCACGCTGACTTGCAGTTCCATCCTCTGTCCATCCCAGGGTTCTCCTCCAATTGTGTTGGGTACCGACTGGCGTGGTGATCGGCGACCTGTCCTCTGGCCATCTCATCTCATCCCAGTGCTGCTGCCCTCCATCTGTTTATGTTTATATATTGCATCCTTTTGCTTGAAATCCTACCCTTCTCTTTTCTTAAAACCCCCCCCCCCCCTCCTCCCCCTTCTCTCACACACCTCACCTACACCCACCCGCACATTACTGATACTCAAGAGCCTATCATGGCTCATTACGCTGACCACACGCCCAAGGGCCCTCCATAGCTCGCTTGCATTCACCCTACAAACAATTCACTACTTCTTATTATTATTTTTTACTTTTTCTGTGCTCTCTTCTCTCTGTCCTACATCCTCTTTCTGTCCCTGTCTCCCCTCTTTTCTTTCTCTACCCGGCTGGCCTTCGGCAGGAAGGTCCCCCATGAGCCAGTCCTGCTCAAGGTTTCTTCCTCTTAAGTGGAGTTTTTCCTTGCCATTGTGGTATAAAGGTTTTTTTTCTCCCTAGGGGGAGTTTTTACCTGCCATTATCATTGATTGGATTTAATTATATAATCTTAGTTGATGATATTTGCTCGGGGGTCATGCTCTGGGTCTCTGTAAAGCGCCTAGAGACAATTGTCATTGTAACAGACGCTATATAAATAAAATTGAAAAATTGAATTGAATTTATAGGCTTGCGCTAGTGCCGAGGGCTACAGTAGCCTCATACTGCTGTTCTTTCGGCCAGAATCGTCCGGGACTCTCAGCGAGACTATGAGTAGTACGAGATTAAATGTTAACGAAAACTCACCCGGCTGTATTCATTTGGAACAAAGTCCTTTCTGTTGATATTTTTCACCCACGTCTTCCTAACTTCTTGTTCTGCAAACAAGCCAGTCTTCGTGCAGTAAAGGCTTGTGTATTTCACATACTTTCTTCTTCCATTGTTGAATTTTCACGCCATTGTTGGCACAGTTTATGACGGAACATGTATTCCCACTCGACCGACTCGACATTATAAAAATATATATTTGTAGAAAGAGAAAAACACTGGCTAATCTGCGAGCCGGTGAAAGTGTCGCTCTTTAGCACAACCCAGCAATGGTGGACGGGGTACTTCCGGGGAGCTGGCCCGAAAAGGTCTATAATCAGAGAAAAACTCTGACCAATCAAAATAGTGATCATCATTACTTTCATTGGCTGCCTAATACATCCATCAAATATCAACGCACTCTCCCCCACCCCTCCCCCCCTCCCTCCCTACGGTTCATGTTCATCGTGTGAAGGCATGGTTTCGAGGGGTGGGCTGAAGAGGAGGAGGCGGAGCCTTTGGGAGGAGGGAGGGAGTGTTTATTTTCAAAACCTCACTTCAGTTGGATTGCTGGAACCGTTTTTTCAAAGATCACCCCCCTCCCACCACCACCTTTAAGGACTGTAGAGTATGTCATGGCGCCCAGTGATTGGTTCCCATCCTCTTCCAGGAAAAACTATTAATCCTGAGACAGTGATCATTCGAAACTTTGTGGAAAGGGCAGTTACAGAATAGTCTCCCAGTTACAGGGGCGGGTTTGGAGTGATGTTTACTGTGTTTCTACGTAATTTAGTTGAATGCTCTGACAGCATTTTTCATCATGGCAGCATATGTTGTTATATTCATTCCTAAAGAGACAGTCTCCACAGTCGGTGCAGAAAATGAAATAATAAACTAGTTCTTGTCACCTAAAGTCTTTTTCAGATGCAGAAACACGTACTGATACTGAACGGCCATTACGAGGTCCAGTTACTGTGGTTCTCCACCCCTCTGTTGGATCAGGAAACAGCCATTTTAGCCTCAGAAAATCTACACCTGCTGGATTGCAACCTGTTTTATGACGCTCATGTTACCTGTTGAAAATATTAAATTAGTATTGAGAAAATACTACAGTTTTGTGGCGACTGCTGACCCGCTGGTCGTTTGCACTCCTCATGGATCTAATGTTTCATTCTGTCATCTTCTTTCCTAAATAAGTGTCTGTATGACTCTCTGCAGGTGTTCAGACTCTTAAAACAGAAGCCAGATATCACGCTGAGCTATTTAAAAATAAAGCTGAAGTACAATTAGATCGCCTTTGAAAACAGAAAAGAAAAATAGATTAAATAAAAATGAATGAAAAAAAATCTGATCTCTCTGAAGTACAAGGACTTCGCTCCTGAGATGTTTGCAGAGGTAACTGGCAGGGAGAAGATCTTTACAAGAGAAGCGACACAGATTTTCTTGTAACTGTGCCTTTTATTCTGTCACATATGATAAAGGATAGCGAGCAGCATTAGCGCTCGCAGGAGGCAGTAACAAGACATTATCCAGACATTTACCACAGAAAAGGCTCGACCTTAAAACTGTTGTTTCCAGCGCTCATCCCTCTCTCTTCTGTTACTCCGGGTGTATTTGCACGCTGTGTTCCTTTTCACTTTCTTCTTCTTTTTGTTAATATTATCCTCTGAATAGAAAGTAAACCAGCCGGGTCGCAGAAGGAGAGACAACGACAGAATAACAAGTATTTGAAGAGCAGAAACCAAACGCAGCTCTGGCTTTTCTTCCTCTCAGGAAATAGTATTCTTTAAAAAAATATATAACAATTAATATTTACAGAATAAATAGTAGGAGATCGGTTCAAATTCTTAACTTAAAGCTCTGACAGTCCTCTAATCAATTCCAGTTTAAGTCTGGCTGACTCCCAACGTAATGAGCACATCATGATGAACCAAGACACATTTAAACAAATCATTTTCATTTGTTTATAACATCCCCAATGCTCAATTCCACTGTCTTACCTCAGAGCCGACGATAACAAATATCAATCACATACAGCCTTAAGTATCAGGGAATGTCTCTTCTATTGTGCTTGATCAATAAGACATAAATCTGTATGGAAATCAAGGCAAATGCTTTTCTGGAAATAAACCATGTATTAGAGTACACAATAGGGAGGTTCAGGTAATAAACAAATATCTGAAGAGACTGAAGGTGTAATGATGTGGTTCTTTTGTGACTCTCTGACATGAAAAGGCCAAATTGTTATAACCCCAAACGTTTCTTTTTTTTGTTATTAAACTTTTTATTTATTTTAAGACAAAAAAAAAAAAACAGAAAAAAACAGCACATACATGTATAGAGAGCCATCATCAAAGCTTCCGCAGAAAGAAAACTGGTCAAAGATAAACTAGGAAAAAATAAAATAAAAAAGGTGAAGAAAATGAAACTGATAAGTACAGTAATAATCCCATTATTAATAAGCTTATCTTCTCCATATTCACCCTTCTTTGTCCATGTTTTCCTTCCTGAACAATAGTTTATTGTGGGATAATAATAGAAACAACAGTAATTGAGGTAGTATTAATAGCAAATAAGGTATAGATAGCTCACTACACACATATATAGCACTAACTAATAATAGTGTAATTACTACAACATAAACAGAACCAGGTGAGTGGAGTCAAAAGAAAAGAAAGGGACTTGGGGGGGAGGAGGATATCACATTAACCAGTATCTTACCTTCCCATTGCTAAATAGTTGGTCCAAACTTTCCAGTAACTTTCAAACTTATCTTGTTCCAACTTCAAAATAAATGTTAGCTTCTCCATTATGTAAATGTCCTTGACCACCTTCATCCAATCGCCTACTGTAGGAGAGTCTTTAGTCAACCATTTCCTTGTGATTGCTTTTGTACTTGCTAGTAGTAAAATATTATAAATATATTTGTTTTCAGGTCCCTTGACAGTATCCGGTCTTAGTCCCAGACATAAGGTCTCAAATCCTGCTGGATCACTATTTTCATTATTTTTCTCTATGTTCAGTTTGATTTCAAAACCAATATTTTGAGATGACCGGTCAATCCCAAAACACATGGAGATGTGTTGCCTTACTCTCACCACAGGATCTCCAGCAAGATGTAGTTCCTCCAAGAGAAGTCCTTTGTGCTGGAACTCTGAAAAACCTAATTACATTTTTCCACCCAAATTCTCTCCAAGACAGAAAGGATGTACTCTTCCACTGTTGTAAAGTTATTTTTTCCCATGTTTCCAAACCCCAAATGTTTCTAAAGTTTCACCGACTCTGAAGAGGCAGTTCAAGTTTATCAGAAAGGGACACGAGCGTAGTTTCTCCAGTGTGAACATCAAGTCACAGAACTCAGAGTCCGGTCTCTGGTGTCTACAAACGAAGCGAACAGAAGGTAAGTGGACCTGAAATGATCCCCATCATGACCCCCCCCCCCCCCCCCCCCCCCCCGGAGACAAAAACAACAGCAACCAGGACACACATCGCACCTTTTACCTCACTGTCACGCAGAGACACATTTACGAGACCGATTTATTTATCAGACCAAATTATTCCTGTAATAGATCCTCCAATAAATTAAATTTGATTACAGTTCATGTACTTGTAGCCCAGGTGGGATTTCCTACAACCAATAATCCTGAACGGCATGTTTTAGGACGGCGGGAGGAAACGAGTCCCCAGAAACCCACTCGGACACGGAAAGAACATTAAATCCACAGACGGGCCCAGCAACAACACAAATGGACCAGCTGCTGATCGGTTCGGTCCAACTAGAGGGATTAACTACAGGCAAGAGGATCATGAAGGATCCTCAGAAGGGGGCTCTTCTATTCTGCTAGTCGCCAATAAAATGCCTCTGCACAACAAACTTGTGCAACTCTTGGCCTGACGACGCCAGAGTCTATAATCTGATGCCGCACATCTGGATACTGGAATACTTGAAACGGTACCTCAACTACGGGATCACTGAGAGCCTTCATCAAGAACTCAGAACTCAATAAGAGTGGGTTCTTGATGTTCACCTGTGGAGAACAACTCTAGTCGTCAATTCAAAGCCAAAAGGAGAAACCTGAGAACCACCGGGTGGCAGCGCTGGCAGGAACCAGTCATCATCGCTACATTTGGGGCGCGCATTTTTCGTATCACGTAAACTTCTGATTCTGAAGCGACTACGCGAATTCCACTGACTCAGAAGTCACGGGTTTAGCGTGACGACGAGGACAAAACATGGAGGAATATTGACAAGCTGACCTTCATATGAAATTCCAGGCTTTGTTGCCATCAGTTCGGTAAGAGACAGATCAACCCGACTGGTGATCCGGTCTACTGGAACACCTGGAGGAAGTGAGTCCCGCCCCCTTACATGTGATATTCACAGTAGAGGTCTTCACGGGTCCACTTTCATGGACCCGAACCCGAATGGACCTGTGAAAATTCGACCCCAAAACCGACTCGACCCGAGTCTTTAGTTTCCAACCACGAACCGAACCGAGGTACCCGAATAGAACCGAGACAATCCAGCCCATAGTTGCTCCATGTTAAAGTTGTCTCTAGCGTTGAATAAAACTTGATTTTTCTTACCTAAAGTTGTCTTCTTCTACCCGGTTCAGTTGCTACATAGGCTACGTGATGGAAACAACAATAAATCCACGTCGTTATTTTCTTTGTGGATACAGATGCTATTGGTAGCAACTGCTAACACTAATAGCCTACACCGGTCAGGACGTGTCGTGAATATGTTCTCTAATCCAGCGTTGACATGTTGGCGATCCGTTGTGTTTTACAGCTGCCGGGCAAACCGCTAATAACACGCTACGGCAACACGGTTGTTTCATGACAAACATGTTAATGAATAATTAATTAAACTGCCCCGAGTCCTGACATTAGCTGCTACCGCCAATATCTTTACCTCTCTGGAGTAAACGTGGACCCAGCCTGTGAGAGAGCACCGACCGGACCTGAGACTAACTGTACCGATTCAGACCCGACGTCTTTTGAATGGATCCTAGACCTGATTCGGGTGGGGTCGGAACCTCGGGTTTTAGGGTTGTCGGGTTGTCGGGTTGTTCTAAATACCTCTAATTCACAGTAGTCAAGTTGCCACATTACACAAGATACCATCATTTGTGGTAAATATAGAGAACATTAATTTATCTCCCATGAAATCATCGGTCTCATCACTGCAACGGGAGGCTCCTGTTGACCCGGTGTCTAAGTGCAGGAGACAGCACTCACCACCACCGACCCAAAAAGCTTCCTGAACACTCACCGACAGATACGACCTCAGAGAACAGAGGTGGCTTCGATCAGGGGGGTGAAACTCCGGTCCTTACGGGCCGCTGCCCTGCATGTCATCTGGTTCTGTTAACGGCCCGTTAACGTGAATCAGGTGTTTGCTGAAGCAGTGAAGCATCTAAGACGTGAAGGACAGCGGTCCACAACTGGACTTTGATCTGGTGTTGGTGTTTTTGAACGAGTCCAGTTTATTTTCAATGTACACGCCAAGCTAACTCATGACTGCAAGGCTCTTCCAGTGTCACTTTTAATATCTAAAGAGTTACAGCGGGTTTATGTGGTTATATATTGTGTAAAATATAATAATTGACCCATTTGTACACTAAAGCTGTCATGAAACCAACAGTTTTTGTGCAGTTTTTTAAGGGACCCTGATCTGATCAATAGCAGGTACGTGTACAGACTCTTTTTTTCACATGACGGTAAGTTTTTGAGATTCTGAAAGCACGACTTTCATAACTCCAAAACTTCCCTGATATGTGGCCACTCTGCCTTTTTCTGCTCGGCAACTTTATCATATTAGAAATTCTGCATCATTTGGCTGCCATGAGTGTGAGTAATGTGGCTTCCATATGTTTGGCCCTGGGCTCTGTTTCTATATTCTGTCTCCAGTAACCTCGCTCGCTTCCTCACTCCTGCTATCACACAAATATCCGGGCTGAGAGGCTCAGCCATTCACAGTCACTTTTTAATTATCTTTTTATGCTGATTTTTTTTTTTTTTTTTTTTGCCATCAAGCCTTTGGGACTTGCTCGTGCAAAACAATTACCAGTTGCTGCCTGTTTTCTGTCTCTTATCTGAGAAAAGCTGCTGCCTCTAGAGTGATAAAATACTGCGTTTTCTTCTTTCAGCCTAATTTCCATACTCAGTTTCTCTGTGGGCTGTTGGGTTCTTCTCGTATCTATTCTTATCATCCCTTCTTTTCTTCTCCGATCACCTGGTTCTTCATTTAATCATTTTCTACCCATCCTTGTCTTTATAACATCTTAAATGTTTTAACAGTTACATATTTCTCTTTACAGGATATGTGATTTATAATACAGTAATGATAATGATGATACAATCGTGATAAACTTAATTAAAAAACACCATATTTTGTGAAGCTACACGCAGACTGTGATGGATCTATTATCCTCTCATTAAAGAGGCTGAAAAGTAAATGATCACTGGACTTCTAGATGTTTCCAGGAGATCTATGTTTCATGTTAAACAGCTTGCTCGTTGCTCAGAGGCCACTCACAGATGAGAGATGAAAGACTTTATATATTGCTTTACAGGCTGTTCAGCCCTCACATTAAAGTAGAAAGATTAGGTTGCCTGAGCAAAGACCCGAATGAGATTCTAATTTTATAAAATAAGATCTTCCAGCAACTGTGTGTCTTGTGTTTGATCCTAGATATACTTTAATAAAAGTGTATGTTTCTATTGTAAGGACAATATTAAAATTCATATCCAGACTCAGCTGTTTATTTACACAGACAGTATGTCACCGTAGAGAGACTACTGACATTATAAAGAAACACTCATTTTTGAGGCAGATCCTTGACTCGGGAGATTTTGTCTGGTCCGGAAAAGTCTCGGTCCTCCTCTGAACCCAAACCCAGATTAGCAGATGTTCATGAATGGATGGGTGACTTGTTGATACAATGGAAGGGAAAAAGCTTTTACCTTAAGTGCACAATATCACTTTCATAACTGCTAATCATAACTGATTAGCAGTTATGACTGAAATGTTTTGGAAGTTATTAATGTAACAGTTGTTGTGGAAAAAATAAGATCCGATCTCGATGAGAAAATCAGAATATAATTTATTAGAGAGAAAAGAAACAAAAATACAAAAATCTTACGTGCACATAAGGAGAGCTGTCAGTCAGTGCTCCAGAGAATACTGAACGAGGACTCTGTCAGACAGAGATGAGGGTTTTCTTTTATACAAGACAAAAGGTGTTGATTCTTCTACAGGTGTTTGCATACAGACTGGATCACAGCAGGTAGAGGTGAGGACAAAGGGACATTTGTCTTAAAACAGACTGATTGGATTTAGGGATGTTATTCAGTTCCTTGATCAAGAAGTTATTTACTTGATGTTGATTGAATTTAGGAAAGTTTATTCAGAATCACAGCTAACCCCCGTGCTTGCCTTTTGCCACACATTATGATGTGTATTGGTCTTGTTAAGAAAGACAAATCACTTTTAAACATATTGTTGAAGACAAATAAAATGAACAAAATTACAAGATGAATAAACCAAAATAAAAATTTCCACCACACAGTCAGTCAGCAGCGATATGGTTCTGATCCGGCCCCATCAGTTCCAGTTCTGCTTTACCTGCATCGACATGTGAATCTTCTCTACAGAGGACCGTCCGGACCAGTTGGGCATCACAGCCTTTAGAAGGTTTCTCCCAGTCTGATACTGGAATTTCAGCATCTGAAACTGTTGGTCTGCGAGAATAAAGCATCAGACAAGAACGGGACACCGATCCAACCCAAACCCAACACTCCAACAGCTGGTCTCCTCAGACGTTTACAGACAGTTGATAAAAGAAGAGGAGATGGTAAACATCACCCTGTTCCAACTTTTTTGAGATGTGCTGCTGCCATTAATGTCAAAATAAGCTAATATTTTCCATAAAATAGTTAAATGTCTTAGTTTCAACATATTATATGTTCTGTTGGGGGGAAATAAGGGATTATGAGATTTGTGAATCATTGTATTCTGTCTTTATTTAAGTTTTACACAGCATCCCAACTTTTTGGGAATTGTTAGCTTGTAGGTAGAGAAGTATGGAGCCCCGTTTGGGTCATAATTCAATGAATAAATGAGTCTATTATTATGAAATACAGGCGTTTATTATTATGAAATATTTCCCATTATTATGATAATGGTTTCGTTTTTCATGAGAATGAGCTTTTACATAATAATGGATTTGTTTTCCATAAGAATGATTTGTGTGTCAATCACAGCAGAGAGGGCGGAGCCATTTATGTGATTGGCTGCTCTTTCATTCAGTCATAAGCAACAGAACAGTGAATATCGATAGTGGGCGAGAGGTGCAATGTATGTACTCCAGGCCAGTAGGTGGCAGAATGCCCCTCAGTTTACGGTTAAAAGTTGACATCGACTAAGAAACGTAGCACGAAATGTAGGAAAAACTTGATTTTGACGGCATGGCGACAGGAGAAAGATCCTTTACTGACTTACTCCGAGAAGTAGCCAACAGGCTCAATGCTAGTCCCCCACCAACTGCATGGAGAAGGATCAGCCAATGATCGTGCAGGTCAACCACTGGCCCCGCCCACTGGCAAAATGTCATTATTATGGAAAAACTCATTCTTATGAAAAAGGAAGCAATTATGTAAAAACTCATTCATAGATTTAAAAAAAGCCATTCTGAAATAAATTATTATGCATTAAACTAAGATTAAATAATAATAAAAATATGTTTCATAATAATTACATTTTTTCATAATAATGGGAAATATTTCATAATAATAATAATATAATCATAATAATAGACTCATTTATTCATTGAATTATGACCCAAACGGGGCTCCATAGAGAAGGAGAATGCATTCAAGACCTAAATTACGAACTGGTTCCTTAACTGAAATTTGTGTTTCCCATTCCAAACTGTAGGAACCTTAAATCATATCCCTTCTCTCACATTCAGTTAAATTATTTTGTTTCTTTTCTCTAATAAATTCTAATTTGATTTTCTCATTGAGATCAGATCTTATTTTTTTCCAACACAATTTGGCGCTGCAAAGTAGGATCCATCGCTTGGCTGCCCGGATGGAGAGTTACTGAAAGATGTAAAAAAGATATAACAGGGAGGAGGAGCTCCGGGTCGTCAGAAGTATCTCCTGGTGGCTCGTGGCAGTGATGGTTTTTTAATTCCCATTCATCGCTGATCCTGGAGCACTGGGCAACATTCCTCGGCAACCTTCCTCCCCTCAGTGCCCCGGGACGGTGCAGGGTTAGGGTTAGGGGTTAGGGGTTAGGGTTAGGGGTTAGGGGTTGGGTTAGGGGTCAGGGGTTGGGTTAAGGGTTAGGGGTTAGGGGTTGGGGTTAGGGTTGGGGTTAGGGGGTTAGGGTTAGGGGTTGGGTTAGGGGTTAGGGGTTAGGGGTTGGGTTAGGGGTTGGGTTAGGGGTTAGGGGTTAGGGGTTGGGGTAGGGGTTAGGGTTAGGGTTAGGGTTAGGGTTAGGGTTAGGGGTTGGGGGTTAGGGTTGGGTTGGGTTAGGGTTAGGGGTTAGGGGGTTGGGGTTAGGGGTTAGGGGTTAGGGTTAGGGTTAGGGGTTAGGGGTTGGGGTTAGGGTTAGGGTTGGTTAGGGTTAGGGTTAGGGTTAGGGGTTAGGGGTTAGGGGTTAGGGGTTAGGGGTTAGGGGTTGGGTTAGGGGGGGTTGGGGTTAGGGGGTTAGGGGTTAGGGGTTAGGGATTGGGTTAGGGTTAGGGTTAGGGTTAGGGGGTTGGGGTTAGGGTTAGGGGTTAGGGTTAGGGTTAGGGGTTAGGGGTTGGGGGTTAGGGGGTTGGGGGTTAGGGTTAGGGGTTAGGGGTTAGGGTTAGGGGTTAGGGTTAGGGGTTAGGGGTTAGGGTTAGGGGTTAGGGGTTAGGGGTTGGGGTTAGGGGTTAGGGTTAGGGGTTAGGGGTTGGGGTTAGCGGTTAGGGTTAGGGTTTGGGTTAGGGTTTGGGGGTTGGGTTAGGGTTAGGAGTTAGGGTTAGGGGTTGGGCTTAGGGTTAGGGGTTAGGGTTGGGGTTAGGGTTAGGGGTTAGGGGGTTAGGGGTTAGGGGTTGGGGTTAGGGTTAGGGTTGGGTTAAGGGTTAGGGGTTGGGGTTGGGGTTAGGGGTTGGGTTAAGGGTTAGGGGTTAGGGGTTGGGGGGTTAGGGGTTGGGTTAGGGTTAGGGGTTGGGGTTAGGGGTTGGTTAGGGTTAGGGGTTAGGGGTTAGGGTTAGGGGTGGGGTTGGGTTGGTTAGGTTAGGGGTTAGGGTTGGGGTGGGGTTAGGGGTTAGGGGTTGGGGGGTTAGGGGTTGGGGTTGGGGGTTGGGTGGGTTAGGGGTAGGGGTTGGGTTAGGGTTGGGGGGGTTTAGGGGTAGGGGGGTTAGGGGTTGGGGGGGTTAGGGGTTGGAGGGGTTAGGGGTTGGGGTTAGGGGTTAGGGTTGGGGGGGGTTAGGGTTAGGGGTTGGGGTTAGGGTTGAGGGGTTTGGGTTATTTAGGGTTAGGGGGTAGGGGGTGGGTTAGGGTTAGGGGTTAGGTTCAGGGGTTAGGGGTTTGGGGTGGGGGTTTAGGGGGTTAGGGGTTGGGGTTTTAGGGTAGGGGTGGGGGGTTAGGGGTTCAGGGGTTGGGGGGGTTAGGGGTTAGGGGTAGGGGGTTGGGGGAAGGGGTTAGGGTTAGGGTTAGGGGGGGGTTAGGGTGGTTCGGGTTGGGTAAGGGATTAGGGGTTTAGGTTGGGGTTAGGGGTTAGGGGTTAGGGGTTAGGGGTTAGGGGTTAGGGGTTAGGGGTTAGGGGTTAGGGGTTAGGGTTAGGGGTTAGGGTTAGGGGTTGGGGGTAGGGGTTAGGGTAGGGAGGGTTAGGGTTAGGGTTAGGGGTTTGGGGGGTTAGGGTTAGGGGTTGGGGTTAGGGTTAGGGTTAGGGTTAGGGGTTAGGGGTGGGGTAGGGTTGGGGTTAGGGGTGGGGTTGGGGTTAGGGTTAGGGGGGGGGTTGGGGTTAGGGGTTAGGGTAAGGGGTTAGGGTAAGGGGGTTAGAGGTTAGGGGTTAGGGGTTAGGGGTTAGCAGCAGCAGCCACAGGTGGTGGGCAGCAGACAGGATATGAGGATGAAGATGAAGAGGACGTTCTGCTGCAGTCAGCAGGAAGACACCAGCCAGCAGAAACCAACCCAGGAAGATGAGTGTAGAGATGCAGAGCAGGACAGAAAACTAAGAGAGAGTTAGAGCTGCTGGCATTAATAATGTTGCCGTCTCCAAGTCCGCCTCTAACACCAGCGGATGTAAGCATTTTTTTTTTTTGGCCTCCTGCCCACATTAAGAATGCTGCCATCTGCAAGGAGGGTCAGATCGCCCTCGCAAGTTCACCCGCTTGTTTTTTCATGTGGAGCAGGAGTTTCATAGTTAAGTTATGTTAAATATTTCTTTTTAATTACACAGTTTTTAAAAAATCTATGCATTTCATAAATAGTACAGAAAGTTGATCAATGAACTTTTCAAAAGTAATTCTTGGCTGACTTACGTCTGAACTGTCTCCATATCTGAATGTAAAACTAGAACATGAGGGTTTTATGATGTTACAGTTGATTCACTTAATGTCACATCTTTGACTTTATTCTTCTGTAGCATCAAGCTGACGGCGTGAATGAATTATCACATATTCAGAAATAAGGTTAAAGGAACATTCATCATCACATTTTTAATTAAATGAAAACCATAACAGATTAATTAGTATTGTATAATATTGTTAGAGTCTTATACATTTCCTTGTTAAATACATGCTACCATCGAACAGAACAGCAACCAGATTAGAAAAGGGAAAGTTACGGTCAAACGTAAATGATGCGTCGGCAGTAAAACTTTATCTCTGCGCTGGTGACCGTGAATATTTTTTCAGGATAAACTGGAAAAGCTGCAAACACGTGACGGGGTAACGCACTTCTGATGTTGTTGGTGCAAATCAAACAAATCCATTCACGTCATAGATGTTTAAAGCAAGTGTTAGCCACTGCTACTGACAATGATGCTACATTAACTGAAAATGAAGATGAGGAGGTAACATTTATTTTATTTTATTTTATTTTTTCACTTTGTTTATTGCGCCTTTTCTGTATTCGCAACAAAACACAGACATATAATACAGGAACACTCAGAACAGGATCAACACCCCTTAAAGTAAAGCAGAGAAGTACAGTTCATACAGAATAGTATTTTTAACCATGTTACTAAACTATTTACTGTGAGAGGGACGGGTTTTTATTATCTGTCGTGTTCCTGTTTTATGTTTTATTTTATTTTGTGAAGCACTTTGTGTTGCATTTACATGTATGAACTGTGCCATATAATTAAAGCTTTGATTGAGTGAGTCATTTAAACAGTGAAGTCAGTAGCTTGATTCATTCTTTCACATGTGTCAGAAAAGGTTACCAAATCTTATTGAATTTACCAGCTGAACCCCTAAGTGTATATTTTATTTTTTTTCCAATTTCATATAATATGAAATACTTCTGATCCCAAGTGTGTGGTATGGAGGATGGTATCTCTCCATTTCAGAGGGATTAAGCGACGGGCGAATAAGGTGCAGAAAGCTAGAAAGTCACATCTGGAACTGTTCAAGCTGTAAATGACAGACGGTACAACGGAAAAAAGCTTTAATGGGACGGAGGGCTACAGACACCTCCAAGACCTCAGAGAGGGTTTTAAACACCGACGTCCAGCAGGTTGTCGGTTTGGAGCAGCTCCAAAATGTGTGTTTATATGAGGACGGTCATTTTACAACGATTGAACGCTGGATCTGAATCTCTCTGATAACTTCTCTTTGGTCCAGTGAGCTCCATGTAATATTTTTGCACTAAATTAGTCCCAAGTTTTATCCTGTATAGAATTTTATCACCTGAGTCCTGCTCCCATCTATGTTTAATAATATCAAGGTTTCTTGGGATGAAAGTGCACTAAATAGGTTAGATGTCCCTTAAACCCTTAAACGACTGCACAGGAGCCAATAGAGGATCAATATCCAAGCTCGGGGGACATTCAGGGAAGTGAGGCAGCTGTTTACGAATGAAATCATGCAACTGTATCAGAAGAAGTGTGTATGTGGAATAAGAAATGTAGTGTGCAGTTGCTGAAAGAAGGCAAACAGCCATTTATAGAGATCCTTTTGTGTAGACAACTACTGCAGAAACACGCCGTCCTGAAGAGACGGGGAAAACGTGATTTGTATGGATTTGAGATTTCAGTGAAAGATTATACTGTCCATACAGTCGGCAGACCTGTTTCCATATTCTAAGTGTTGTTCTGACTAAAATATTTCTAGTATACTGGTATCTGAAGTCAGAGGTGCATAGATTAATGCTTGTAATGAGGACGGGGCACAGGATCTAGGTTTAGGGGGTACCACGGAGGGGCACCTGGGTCCTCATAGAGCCAACGGAGAACAGGTCGAATATTAGCAGAGCAATAAAACAACCCAAAATCGGGTCGCACCATTCCACCTAAGATCAATCATGGACTTTTATTATTCCAGATTAAGCTGGATATAAGAGTGTAGGCTCTTGCCGATTGTGCTAGCATAATTTTTGGCGTAATCTGAGGAATTGAGCATAATTTTTGCCCTTTTTCCTAAAGTAGCACTGCTAGCATAATCCGTATATTTTCTTGCCTTAAGAGCACAATTTTAGAATAATTTAAGAAAATGAAGATCTCAGCTACTAAAAACGATAGATTACTATTGACTAGGGATGTCCCGATCCCGATCCCTGATCTTTTTTTCATTATTTTTTTCCTCAAAAAGTGATCCTGATTAACACAAATTAATAAAGTAATCATATTACACAAACAAAAATATTTTTTAAACTATATACATTTATTAATTTGCACTGAAATGAGGTTTCCCAGCAGCGCTGTCTTGTATCCACCTTAAAAGTTTCAAGACCGGCGGCGTCAGGCTAAACTTTAGCAAAAATATCAGCAGGGTGGCAGCGCTATAAAATTACAAAGACCGACGCTTCGACTGCGACTTGAAACGTGTGGAAGGCTGAGATATCATGAGGGGTAAGTAAGAAGAGAGTTTACAACACCACCAATTTAATCAGACACTTAAAAAAGCACGCAGCACCGATCACGAAGCCTTCTGTCAGGTGCCGTGGTGCCGACGGCTGCAGCTTCAGAGCTGCTGCCGTCGGCACCAGCTTCGGCAGCAAACGCTCTGAAACTTTTAAAAGAAAGAAACTCCTGAAAGACTCGGAGAAATACAGAAAAATCACCGAACTAATCGCTGAATGTATTACTGAGGACGACCAGCACATTTACAAGGCATTTAACCGGCTCATTAATTACCTCGAGCCTCGTTCCCGTCATTACATGAACGACAAAGGACACAAAGGTGCGCGAACATGTGCAGCGGGTCTTGAAAGAAGTGAAGTTAATATTTATGTTATTTTTTTTATTCTGATGTGGTTTCATGATTGCAAAGACTTCTGCTAGTGTTTTCATTGCCTTAAACTGCTAGCCAAGTTCACCTGCTGCTATTTAAATGAAGTGCTTTGTTCTTTAGTACTGAGACTGTTGAACAGTCACTGTTCTGTAACTAAATGTGTTTTATAATAATTCTCCCAAACAAAAAAGAAAGGAAGAAGAGTGTTTAAATAAGTTATTGTTTGTTTTATGAGATGATAAAAGCTATTAATCTCAGCTACACAGGAAATAAAATGCACAGGAAATTAAACTCTGTTTGCCCACTCAAAAAAAGTGAAATCGGATCAGGAAAAAGTCGGAAATCGACCGATCATCAAAATTAAAAGATCGGAATCGGATCGGGACCCAAAAAACGTGATCGGGACATCCCTACTATTGACAGTTGGTTCCGCTCCTATTTTGCGATTGCTTTTTACAGAAGGTCTCCCAAACTGGTCCATGGCAGTGAAGAAAATACTGTCAATCCAACCATCGTCTGCTGCTGCAGAGAGAGTATTCAGCATCCTGGCAGCTTCATTCAATCATCAACAAGATCGTGCACCTGCAGATTACTTGCAAGCAAGTGTGATGCTTCAACTAACTGTTAGAGAACGAATTAGAGAAGTCAAGCCGGACTGCGTGGTTCAGAAACGATCGAGATTATTCAGTGTTAAATTTGTCATCCAGGGCTTTGTCAAAAACTGCATGGTTTAGTTTTCACTGTATTTGTTTTTATTTGTTTTGAAACCCAGCGCGCGCTGCTAGCGCACGCACAGTTCGTTGTTTACTTGAAATTTGCATACTTCACCATGGTAACTGGAGGCCATTTGAGTGCAAAACCTTGCGCAAACTGTGTCACGCTCTGCTACACGCGATGGTTAGCTAGCTATCCGCGGATAGTTATCCACCACGCTATCCAGGCTTTGTGCAACCTATTTTTGTTAGCTGGATAACTATCCGCTGGATAGCAGATTTATCCGCCGTATAGGCCTAACCACCGGATAAAGTTACCCAGGTTTTGAACAACCGGGACCCAGAACGTCAGGCCAGGGTTAATAAAATACATTTTCAAACTTGTCTTGTGAGTTGTGAAGTTTGCGCACAGAGTAATTTTTTTAAAAAGTAGCATAATTTTGAAAAGCTAGCGTAATTTAAGCATAATTTGGGCAAAAAATGAGCAGTGCCACTAGCATAATATGCCACTTTTACTAGCACAATCGGCAAATGCCTATAAGAGTGTCTAGGCATTTAAAAAAAAAAAATGACATGGGAATATGCGCTGGGAGACACTGAAAGAGAAGGCTAAATTTGGGTAAAACATTCATTTTTGTAGCATTTAATCTACCAGCAAGTGACAAATGTAGTCAATTAGATTTTATGTAAAAAAAAAATCCAGTGTGTAAGCTTCTGGTTACTAGTGGGTTGAAATTCTCTTCAAGGAGTCTGCCTGTGCTGTTTGTAATTTGCGCCGCTAATTCCGAGTGAAAAGAGGAAGTGCGAGTTTGGGAATTGATAGGAAACACCTCACTGTTCTGAAGTTTTATTTTACACCCTGAGATTTTGCAGAACCTTTCAACAATAGAGAGGATCCTGGGCATCATAGAGATGTCCAAACATACAGCATCATGTCATCCGCATAAAGTGAAATTCTTTGCTCTAGTCCGTCCCTGAATAAGCCAGTCATTGAAGTGTCTTGTACCAAGATAAATCACAAAATGCTCAGAATATACCCCGTTTGTACAAACTGATGCTACTGGGGAGCTATATAAAAGTCTAATCCAGTTAATATATTGTTTTCTGAAGCTAAAAACTTATCAATACACAAACAATAGAACAGCCCCCCCCCCCACCCCCCCCCCCCCCCCCCCCCCCCCCCCAGCCTATTGAGAGCTTTTGAAGAGGTAGCATTTATGCCTTCTCACATCAATATAATGATGATGGCCACTTTAAAAAAACAAAAACAAAAACAAAACAGATGACAGTGACAGTAATTTAAATGGCTTATTGTTATAGAAGGAACTGTGTGTAGTTTCGAGCTTTAAAGTGTAAATGCAACACTAATATAAATGCATATTTATAGCATCAATGAGTTATCAAGATACACCTCAAATATACAAAGTTGTGAACGTCTAATAAACACAGATTAGTGCACTTTTACATTAAATGTGCTTGACTGGAGGCATCTCTGTGACATCACAGCAATGGTTTCATGTGGAAGCTGTAATTCTAAATCACTACCACTGGTTTGTTAACTGGTTTGAGGAGTGGTGGAAAACAAGAAACTGGACACGACAAGACAAAATCGAAGGAGCCAAGAGAAATGGATGAAAGCAGATGGACCAGAAAGGAAGAGGGGAAAACGGGCGCCAACTTCTCACTTTGACCCACAAAATATCAACACAAGCATAAAGTTGAAGTGACATGCAAACTGTTGATTAAAGAAATTGCTCATGACTCCTTTTGTACGTGCTCGTGCTGCTGTGGTCAAGACGCTTCAATCCTCCCTGAGGCCTAACGAACTAAACCAGACGTACTGGAGTAAACTGACCTTTCTCTTCTCTCCCTGGGAAGCTCGTTTATCTGCACCGTCTCATCCGGCTTCAGCTGATTTGTGCTGCAGAGAACAGACTTCCCGCCCCCATCAAAGCCTGCTTTCTCCCCATAATCAGAAACATTAAAGTGGTCGCTGCAGACTCGGTACCGGGCCCACGTACCGGCCCCACAGGTGGATCACAGCGTTTCAGCCCGGCCAGAAACCGAGGCTCGCTCAGAGGAAGAACACAATAATAAATTGGTTTACTCCACCACTTTGTTCACTCTTATCCAGGGGCGAAACAAAACCATCCCCCGTATTTGATCCCTTCCATCTGTAGCGGCATTAAAGATTACTTTTAACATCCGCTGAGGAAAGAACAGAACGCTCAGTGAACAACCACGCGAGTGACATTACAAAAAAAAACAAAAAACAAAAGAAAATAGTATATAAATGTGAAATAAAACATAATTTCCCAGCCAGACTATTTGAATTTCAGGTTAACTTGTCCAATCATATCTCACCATTTATCAAAAACAACTTAAATACACACATAAGTCGGTGTCTGGTTCCACTGGGACCAGTTTCACCACTGAGCCGTCCTCCAATCATATCTGTTCCTCTGAAGAGCTCTTCTCACAATAATTATGATCAAACGTTGCCTTAATTTCACTACTTATTCAAATCCAATGCAAATTGGGCTTCAGCTTCGCCTGTT
The DNA here is from genome assembly GCA_018398805.1 of Hirundichthys speculiger. Lineage (NCBI taxonomy): Eukaryota > Metazoa > Chordata > Actinopteri > Beloniformes > Exocoetidae > Hirundichthys > Hirundichthys speculiger. The sequence continues at coordinate 59,460 of JAGFBZ010001807.1, read as the reverse complement.
TACATGCACGTCTGAATTTTTTAGGAAGACGGAAACGATTTCGAATTTCACGATGTGCAGCAGGAAGCAACATAGTCAAAGTAAATTATTTATTGCAGGGAATAATAAGGAAAGTATTAATATTACTCTTTAAAGAACGACAAGGGATGAGTAATATATTATGGATGTATTATCTTCATAAAAAGCCCAACAGTGTTGACGTGTAGCTGATTGAAACAGTTTATTTAAGCTGCTTAGCGTTTTTCCAGTGCATCAGCGGGGGGGGGGGGGGAGGGGGGGGACGGTACGTTGGAACGGCCCAGAACTGGTTTCCAGTAGATCTCATGACAGATGCAGTTAAGTTTGGAGGAGAAAGTAGCTGCCTCACATTCAAAACCAGTGTATATGTGTGTGTGTGTGTGTGTGTGTGTGTGTGAGTGTGTGTGTGGATAATAACAGCTAACATTAATGTAGATTGCAGATATTTTAGGTGTCCTCCGTGTGTATATTTGCCTTTAGTTTGGTGAAACAAGGTTGAGTTTATTCATTAGAAACCAGCGGTGTGCTCGCAGTCACAAACCACCGCTACCCAAGCAGATAATAGAAAAACAACAGCCTCAGTGTTACACCTGCAGCCAGGAAGCCAATTTGCACGTTAGTGCTCTGAAGCACACACTCTGCTGAGAGTTAGCGTGCGAGACCATGTTGTTTTCATTTCCAGATTTCTTGAGGCAATTATATTGATTTAAAACCACAGAATCAATGGGCCATAAAAAAAAAAAAAAAAAAAAAAAGCAGCACGATCGAGACGAAGACGGGCAGACAAAGACACGACAGAGGACGAAGGTAGACGTCTCAGTGATGTTTCCTTTAACCTCGTCCTCTTATCGTTTCCGTTTCGACTCCCTGATGAGCGGGAACGTCTGAACCAGATATTTTCGCCGGACGAACTGGAGAAACGTTTTCACCGCAGCACCACCAAAAAAAACAGATGACCGTTAGGGTCGGGGGGAGCTGTGAGCGCTCCTGCCGCCTGTATGTGCACAGCAGTGCATTCTGGGACGCCTCGGATAATGGGTATTTATGCTTGGGGAGAATTCATAAAGAACTCACAGACTGAGGCAGTGACCTTGACGTTGCCATTTTAAAAGTGTGAGAGAGTCAGTGGTGTAAAATGTAAGCACATAAGTAGGGCTTATATAAGAAAGACCGTTTTATTTTTGGAATTTCTCTACATTCAAACAAGTGCCAAATTTCACACAGCGTGGAAAAACAAATAAATTAGAGAAAAGCAGCTTTCTCTCTGGATCGAAGCGGCGGGGGGAGTAAAGTATTTCAGTGCAGCTGTAATTGTTACTGGTGCTGAAAACTGAAAGGCAGAAATCTTTTTGGACTGGATTAAAATTACTGACCCGTGCTGATAACCTCCACGTCTCCTACAGACAGAAATCCAGTCTGAGCGGAGCTTGTTGGAGCATTTGTGTTTGAGTCAGTCCCGTCCTTGCAGTCACTGGCGGTGGATTAAAAGAACAATGTGTTCAAAGCCTTATAGGACTGAAAGCTTTAAAATAAAACCAGATGACACACACACACACACACACTGAATGTTAATAATTCCCCAGCAAGTCTTCCATCCTTGTCACTCCTCCGACGCTGCAGCATTGAAGATGACAGAGGAAAGTATCTACACATGTAGAGCGGTCGAGCTCTCATTTAAAGAGTTTATGATTAAAGCCTGATGTACGTAAAAGCAAGTCACTACACATTAATGGAACATTTCTTCTTTTTGTTCTCCAACCAGTCAGACAGTAAATCCAACTCTAAATCAGAATATCTTGGGCTGACATGATAAATATGTAGACAATATGGAAACAAGATATTTCTTTCTTTTTTTTTTTGTTCCTTCTCTTCATTTGGTTTGTAATATATGTTCATTTTTGATTTCCAGGCCTTCAAAATGTTCCAAAAGGAAAAAAAAAACTATTAATAGGGGTATTTGAAGCAAATTACTGGAAGTAATTTGCTGAGGCTGAGGACTCGACTTGATCACTGAAATGTTCAAAAACAATAATCCCAGAGAATAAGGAGAATAAGCAGACTGAGTGCTGCAAACACTATGAACTGATGACTGTGTCCTTCAGACCACACTACTTACCCCGGGAATTTTCACAAATAACTGTGATTTTAGTTTATGTTCCAGGTCCTGACTTTAGTCAAGCCGCTGAGCAAATATCTGACTGTTACAACAGAGCTGTCAGTCAGACTGGAGAGCAGCCAGTGTTTGTACTGGGGGACTTTAACAAGTGTGACATCACCACACATCTACCCAATCTGGAACAATATGTCACAACTCCCACCAGACTGCAGAATATACTGGATTTATGCTATGGCAACATCCCTGGTGCATATCTTTCAAAGCCACGCCCACCCCTTGGACGCTCTGACCACAACGTCATACTGCTGCTGCCAAAATACAGATCACAACTGAAAACAGGTGAACCCATAAAAAAATCAATTAGAGTTTGGAATAATGAGGCAACACTAACACTTCAAGGTTGCTTTGAACTCACAGACTGGGAGTTGTTTTTTAATGACTGTGATGAGGATTTTAACATGCTGACAGATGTGCTGACATCTTATACTATTTTCTGTGAGGACACTGTGACTCCCACCAAACAAATAACAATACATCCAAACAATAAGAAATGGGTTACAAAGGACATGAAAATCTGTCTGGTCCAAAAGAAAAAGGCCTTTTTACAAGGAGACAAGGTCAGGGTGAGGGAACTGGAGAAGGAGTGCAGGAAGATGGCGAAGCTGGCTAAAATCCACTACAAAAATAAAGTGGAGCAGAAACTGGCCTCAGGAAATGCAAGGGAGGCGTGGCAGGGTTTAAACATCATGATGGGCAGAGCCCAGAAACCCGCGGTGGTTAACTGCACAGACCCTCTCTCCCTTGCAGAACAGCTCAACACCTTCTTCACCCGGTTCAACAGCAGAAGCACACCAATCACTTGGACCTGCCCACCTTCCATCTCCCTCCAACAAGAAGCCCTCACCATTGACGAGCAGCTGGTGACCCCCATCCTGCGCAGAGTGAACCCACACAAGGCCTCTGGCCCTGACAGGCTCAAAGGCAGGGTGCTTAGAGACTGCTCCACTCAGCTAGGAGGAGTCCTCACCAGACTCTTCCAGCTCCTTTTGGATTCCGGGTGTGTTCCTTATCTGTGGAAGGAATCCACCATCATCCCTATTCCCAAAAAATCCCACCCTAAAGAGCTGAAGGACTACAGACCTGTGGCCCTGACCTCCGTGCAGGGTAAATGCATGGAGCGAGTGTTGGGTGACTGCCTGTCAGACATGCTGTCACACAAACTGGACCCTCTTCAGTTCGCCTATAAGGCAAAACGTGGAGTAGAGGATGCATGTCTCACACTTTTAGACACTGTCACCAAACAACTGGACTCTGCACACACCCCCCACACCAGGATTTTATTTATGGACTTCTCCTCTGCTTTTAATACTGTACACACAGACACCTTGCTGCACCACCTCTCACACCTTCAGGTTCACCCCACACTGATTTTATGGATTCAGAGTTTTTTTATATGACAGACCACAGCAAGTGTTTTTAAATGGTTTTAAATCTAGTAAGTTGGTTTTAAACACAGGTGTCCCTCAAGGTTGTTTTATCCCCCATTCTCTTCTCTGTGTACACCAACAACATCTCCTGTAACAGTGAAGGAATGACTCTTTTTAAATATGCAGACGACATGGCTCTGGTGGCTCACCTGTCGGACAGCACGGCACTGACCCGTTACCAGGAGACAGTCAACAACCTTGTCCAAGGTTTTGAAAAGAACGCTCTTGAACTGAACATTTTAAAAACAAAGGAGCTGTGCTGTGGGGGCAGAGGTAAATCTCAGACAGACACCCCTTTTTACACCCCTCAGTATCCAGGGTCAGTCTGTCGAGCAGGTTGAAGTTTTTAAATATCTGGGAACCGAGATCGATACCAACCTGTCGTTTGGAAATCAGGCCGACTCGGTGTACAAAAAAGCACAACAGCGCCTCCACCTGCTGAGGAAACTGAGGACTTTCAATGTCAGCAGAGACATTTTAACCCTGGTTTACACCTCACTCATAGAATCCATTGTCACATTCAACATTTCATCCTGGTATAACTTCCTCTCCTCTAAACACAAAACAAAACTCCCCCGTATTGTTAATTCAATTCAATTCAATTCAATTTTATTTATATAGCGTCTGTTACAATGACAATTGTCTCTAGGCGCTTTACAGAGACCCAGATCATGACCCCCGAGCAAATATCATCAACTAAGATTATATCATTAAATCCAATCAATGATAATGATAATGATAATCAGGCCAGCAAGATCATTGGTTCATCACAAACTCATGTGTCTGAACTGTATAATCGCTCTGTAATCAGGAAGGCTACCCTGATCACAGAGGACCCCTCTCATCCCCTCCATCACTCCTTCCAGTTACTTCCATCAGGTAGACGTTACAAAGTCCCACTGGCCCGAAAAAATATCTACAAAAAATCCTTTATTCCCACTGCAATAACCACCCTGAACAGACTGAAGTAAGTGTGTATGATATGTGTGTATTTTTACTGTTGGAGCCTTGTCAAAGAAAAATTTTCTACCACCATTTAGGGCAGACAATAAAGTTTTTCTATTCTATTCTATTCTATTCTATAATTAGAAAGGATTTACATATTTCTACTTTAAAGATTAATTCAAAAAATTGGAAGTAATATTGGTGTGCAAAAGACAGGGCAAGTCTGAGCGAGACACCCGCCATCTCTGATCCCTCAGGAAGAAATGATCCCTGATCCCTCACTTTAAGAAATGTAAATGATTGATGGATGATGTTATGACACGGGCAGCAGATTAACTATCCACCTTATTCCTGCGTCGCTACTGTAGATGTGATTATGGGTGCAACTTCCTGTGAGACACCGGTAGTAGCAGTAAGGGGCTAACCATGCTAGCTGAGTGCAGACGGCGATTTATTTGAAAGTAATTTGCTTTCAGTTTAGCAGATAAGCTACTGTTTTCATTTCTGGCAGATGTTTGACAACCGTAGAGTTTTTTAAAATGTCTCTGCGGCGCTTGGGTACCTGTTGCTAGCTAAATTTGTGGCAGCGGTGTTTCGAACATGCACCCAGGACAAAAAGAGAGTTCCTGTGACAAGTGGTCCAGTTTTTTCATCACCTACGTACAGATGAGGAATTAGAAAGAATATGGCTGAAAAATCTGAACTTGAAGGAAACCACCCAGAGATATGATGTTTATCTCAGACGCTTATGGTGGCAAATGCAGCGACAGGTACGTAACAGAGCTCAGGGTTTCCGGACATATTACGTATGGGAGATGAGGAGATAACCGCCTCAGAGATTTCCAGTTCATCACTTCACCGTCAGAGGCAGCCGAGTCAGTAAGGTAGCTAAATAGACTAGTATAAGTTATTGATGGATACTTCTTCAGTTCATCCTCCCATCCCTCAATAGCAGTAGGTAAGACAATTCTCACCTTTCAGCTGTGACAAGTTTCCACATGTTTTATGTCCCCGACGCCCCTCAGTATGTAAACAAACGCTGGTTCCCATAAGTGCCGGAAGCTGCGCCCATAATTCACGCAAAGCCTCATGGGGGTTAGGAATAAGATGGATAAGACCGTAACATCCATACTCTACGATTTGCATTTTCTCGGCAAGAGAACGATTTCAAGAATGGTACGTTGACGGTTCTCTATGACTGATGTGGACAGATGTGGAACTGCATCATCAGCAATGTGGTAACAGCAAATAAACAACACGTGAAAATAAACCAGTCAGTTACAGTGTTTATTTTTGCCAAACATGCTTTGAAAAAAAAAATGCCATTAAAGTGTATTTATTAATATGCCATTTCAAGTTGCATTTTAATTGGCTAGTAAGTATACAGAGAAATTCATATCAGGTGGTCTTTGGTTGCAAGACCAGCCGTCTTCAAACCACTAAAAATGTAGGACATGTCAGGTTAATCAAAGATGTTTCTCCAGCACACCTGGCTCCTATAAAGGGGTCAAAGTCAAAGTCAAAGTGAGCTTTATTGTCAATCAGACCATGTAACAGTAATTACACAGAGGATTGAAATTGCGTTTCTCCAAAACTCCAAATGTGCAAAGTCATTGGCAGACTTGACATCAGAGCTCGATGCCAAGTTAATGAGGCGATCCAATCATTAAAATCATGTAAGCATGCAGGGCAGCGGTACTTGAGGGCCAAAAGTTAGAAAAACTGGGTTGGATGAGTTGGTGCTCCAGATCACTGCATGCTTAGGAAGTAAAAAGAGACCCAGACTCTCATCAGCATTTAAACATCTGTGATGGTGGTATTAAAGAGATTTTAGAGGCGTATGTGCTGCCTTCATGATGGCATCTTCTCCAGCAACATCCATTCATTTTTTTATTAATGTAAATTAAAAAAAAAAAACTCATCCTGCAGACTTTCATGAATGATATTGGAGTGGCAAGACTGAACTTAAAATGAAAAACTTTTACAGTATTATCACATAATGGCTGCGGTTACATGATGTTTTTTAATTTGGAATTAATAATTAGGAATTAAATAAATCCGAATTAAACTATTTTCCTTTGAGTTTACATGGAAATAGTAATTCCGAATTAAGGTTTTACATGGAAAACACGTTTAGTTCGGCTTTATCCAACTCCCGCTTTAGGTCTGGGGGTTGGGAAGGGTTCTGATTGGATGGGGGGGGGGCGGACGTCTTTACATCTACCTGGAAGAAAACAAACTAAGCTAACTCGGTTAGCAACAACATTCCACTTATTTTTGACCTGGGTGGCGTCTCTATCTGTGAAACCTCCTTCATTTAACCTGGCTACAACTTTGAAAAGCTCACAATTTTTATGTTTCCTGCCATCTGTTCTTTTAATTATTTCCAGTTCCTCCAAGCTATTTATTAAATAAATCGTCTCTGCTCTTGAACACCGTTTACTGCGTGCTGCCATTTTGAAAACAAGCCCAGCGCGGAATATAAGCGTCATGGCGACAGACGGGCAAGAGAACTAGCATGCGCAGAAAGACGGGAATTAATTTAAACAGGAATAAGTGTAAACATGACCACGGAATTATTTAATGCGGAATTAAAATGGGAATAAACCAGCCACTTACTTCAGAATTAAGTTTAATTCGGAATTGACATTTTCATATGGAATTAAGTGTTTACATGGTAACTTTTATTCGGCTTTAACTTTAATTCTGAATTAAAGAGGAATTAAACTTCCCATGTAAACGCACTGAATAATAGGTATTAGTTATTGGGCTGAAAGCTCCTTTAGGTTGTGTAGACTCTTTTTTAGAAACCATGACATGGATCAAAGGAGTTTTGAGTTAGAACAGAATATATGTTTGCAGCAAAAATAATTAGCTATTTTGAGCCTCTGACAAGACTCAAACATATCATTCCACTTAAGTGGTTCATGGATGGGACCCCTGCAGACAAACTGAGGTAACTGAACATTGTAAAGAACAGAATATGTTTGGTTTTGTTTAAGGACAGTTCGTACATCTTCTGGTTGCAGCCGTCTTAAGTCCGTGCAAATCGACTACCAAATGTCGAACATACTTCAGTTAGATGAGACTCACAGGAAGGATCTCCAGTGCTCCCTAATGATGAAACAGGCTCTGATCGAATAAATCCCCACTTTTAAGCCATACGTAAAGAAAATAACTAATTCCTTGCTAAATCAGAGCCTACGGGTGGAGCTGTGAGAGTCTTGCTCTATAAATAGACCAATGAGCAGGTGGATTAATTGGATCAGACCAGTCTGAGGCCTAAAACGCTGCCTGAGTTCACTCCTGGGAGTCGCCTTACTGCCGTTAAAAGACACAGAATAAGGAGGAGAGTTCACGGCCACTGCTCTTATAAAACTGGATCGGGATGACAGTTCTACGGAAGCAGCGGCCGTCAACTCTCCTCTCAAACTCATCCTGACGTTGGCGAGTTGCCCCGTGGGCCAACACTAATGGACACTGTCCTGCGAGCAAATATCTATCAGAAAATTGCTTTATTCATGACGTTTCGGTCCCTAACAAAAGTTTACTGACATCACCATCTACGCCTGCAGTTGATTTACCTCCGGAGTTTCACAACAGGGCCGGTACCGACCCATCAGGGGTCCGAGGCAACGCCTACAAACTAGTCCCTACTGTCAGGTCGGAGCGGTACCTTTGACAGCAGTCCAGATGTATGAGGACAGATGGATGAACATACTGATAACCAACAATGAACTTGAGTCGTGAGTGGTCAACAAGTCAAGAGCAATGCCAGACTTTGGACCATTTTAAAAGACTTAAATATAACTTAAGTCCAAGCTTGGATGGAAAAACATAATACCGTATTTTCATGACCATACGGCGCACCTGATTAAAAGGCGCAGTCTCAGTTGGGGGCGCTATTTCTGTATTTAGCATATACACAAGGCGCACCAGATTAAAGGGCGCGGCCATGGCGAAACACGGCAGTACGTTGGGTTAAAGCACGTATGCTAACGTGTTTATAAAAAGGCAGCAGGAGCAAAACTCAGTTTGGTTGTATTTTATTTAAGTATTTAACAATGTAATCACATTCTTTTTTAGTCTTGATCCACAAATCCATCAAAGTCCTCATCTTCTGTATCCGAAGTGAACAGCCGGGCTAGTTCTCCATCGAACAGGTTCCCTCTCGTCACTCTCAGAGTCGGTCTCGTTGTCGTGCAGCTTCTCATTAATGATTCCGGCTTTGGCGAAAGCTCGAACAACAGTGGAAGCGGACACGCTAGCCCAAGCATCCGCAATCCACTCACGAATTGTTGCGTAACTCACCCGACGTCCAGCGGTTGGAGTTCTTTCGTTAAGCCTCCCGGAATAACGGCAAGATCAGAGTTCATTTGCCGCACTGTTTTTCACAGCGGCAGTTAGATGGACGTGCATGGAGTCACAGATTAATGGAAAAAAAACAACTTGTCACTTTACGTTCACCTCACTCAACCACTCTTTCGTTGCCGTGGCCCTCAACCGAATGGTGACGGTAGAAACACTTCTCAGTCGGTCTTCCAACTCGGGCCACCTCGCCTTTTGTCCGCGGAAACTCAGCGTCGTCTTCTTGACTTGGTGAAGCTCATTTCATTGCTTCCTCCACTTGCGAACCACGGATTTGTTTACCTTAAATTCTCTTGTTGCTGCTCAATTTCCATGTTCCTCCGCGTAGCTGATCGCTTGCAGTTTAAACTGCGCTTCGTAGGCGTGTCTCTTCTCAGGTGCCATTTTCACAAGTCCAAAACAATGTCTACATTGTGCACGTACCGTGGAGCTCAGCGCACACATGTGGCGCACCGCTTTATAAGGCGCCCCGCCCCTTTTGAAGAAAGTTTAAGACTTTAAAGTGCGCCTTATGGTCGTGAAAATACGGTACGTTTTTTCAAAACACCAGCACAACAACATTTTTTAAACAGAGATATTTCGTGTTGGAGAGAAACAGGTGAATCGTTACCGTGTGTTCTGGGCCGGCCCACTGCTCAGGTAACATTAGAGACGAATCAAAACTGTCATGGAGAAGGTATCGGGAGTAACAATCCCATCCTGGTTTGAAACATTGTACTTAGGTTCGAGACCAGTTTCTGTTAAGGGCTTTGAAACAGGTATATGTTTAAGATTTTGTTGTTGGCGAGTAAGAAAGCTCTCATGAGAAAGTGACTGCAAACTGAAACTCCCACCGTTGAGGACTGGATCAATGTTATCAGGACATTTTTGTCATGGAAAAACTGACTTGAACAGGAAAAGTTTGAAGACTGCTGGAAGTCATGGATTGAATATGTATCCTCTTTTTGATTAGACTTTAATTAATCTCTAGTAGAAGAGACTAATCCACTAACTCCGCCTAAATTCTTGAGCTACTCTACTGTTGTTTTTTTAATATTGTGACTCTGCGATGTTTCAAGTATTATATTGTTTCAGGTGGACATGTTTTCTTTTTCTTTCCTTTTTTACTTATTTAAACCTTTACATCAAAAACAGGGACATGATGTAAACATGCAATATTGTATAACATGTATCACCTTTGTTCCAAATGAAAAATTTGAATGGAAAAAAAAAACAACTTAAAACCAGCATTCATCTCCAGCTTTTATAATGTGAACGTTTTTAAGAGGATGTTTGTTGAAGCGACAGTAGTGGTGGAGTCTGATATGCAGCCTGACTTCCTGTCTGAACCGTTCAGCGAACAAAACGTTTTAATGATTCCTCATCGAGCTTGAGGAAACTGAGACTCGAGACCCCGATCATCTCGTTTGATCAGCTCAGGTAGGTTCAGTCTCCAGCCGACGTCTGGTCCTCCTGCCGTGAAGAAGCTGCTGCGCATCATCAACACTGACAGCCTCTGTTTCTTTTTCCACTGTTTTAATTAAGAGGATCATAATGAGGTTGTGGTCATTTTGTTCAGAAAAGGTTGAAAAGCTTTGCTTAAAGACCTGCGGGAAGAACGGGACGAAGTAACCATTAAAAGGTTTCATTCCTCGCTATCCTCGATATCATGATGCCTGTCAAATGTTGTAAGAAGGAATAAGATTATTAAAAAGTAATACAGCATTCACTGTCCCTTTTAATGTGTTGCTGGCTTGAAATGCAAAGTAGATATATTAACCGAATAAATAAAGAAATCACAGTTTTCATACTATAAGCAGAAATATAGTCTTTTTTCTGATTTGGGATTATAATCTGTCAGATGTCTGCTGGAAGACTTTCAGTTTCCAGCTCTGAATGAAGAAGCTCTCGTGGTGGAGACTCTCATCCACCTAGCGGCGTACTTAAGTTGGGGTCTGTTTATTACTTTATGCTGATAAATTACCGTCATCTACTGTTGCGTCTTAGCTGGTGGCGATACATATTTACATAGAAGATGTGATTATTAAAGAATACACTAAAACCTTGTTGTAACTCCACTGTGACCTTACAGCGTACAGCTTACTTCTCTGGCTTAGCTGTTTTAGAGCAGCTTATTTTGCAACGACGTGTGATGAAATCATCAATCTGGGAAGAGCTTTGACCTCTGCATCAGAACTGATACATAGACGGGAGGTTAGGGTTCGGGTTAGGTCAGGTTACCCCAACTGTACCTGCCCAGTGTACCTGCAGAAGTGTTTATTTGACATTCTTTGTTATAATTTCATCAATATTTCAATTTATGGTCATTAAAAACTGATTTAAAAATATTGTTTGGTTAAAAAAAGAAGTATTGTTTCTTATGTAAGTTTAAGTTTATTTGATCTGGCGTAACTGATCACCTGGTTAAAGTTCAGAGGTCGCACCTGTGGCATTGTGTGGTGAAGCAGCACGGCGGCAGAGTAGAGCGCCAACATAGCGATAAAAGAAGTACATACGGTCGCAAAGTGTTAACTCACTACATGGTCCACACGGTAACTTTAATTTTACACTTTATATGGGTTTTTAACTGTGTATAATGTTTGTGTGACTTAAATGGACAGTTTAATATGTTGCTGCTATGCTAACTGGTCGGGTCCTGTCTATGTCCTGGTATTAGCAGCATTAGCAGCTGTCTAAACTCTGGACGTGTGTATTTCAATCTGTTGTTTTTATGTCTTTATTTTTGTAGTTTTCATGGTGTCTGCGGAGGAGGAATGTTGAATAAAAATCCAAAAACGACATTAGTATGATGCGTGGCCATTATTTCTTTGGACCGGTGTAGTTATTCTGACGCCGAGGGTGGATTTGAACCCACACAGCAAGAACGTGACAGTTCTCAGAACATACTGACTTTCTGTTCCTCATACACATGAAATAAACAAAATGAATAAAATGCATCAGAACTGTAAAGTTGTCATTTCGGACCTGTAAATGTTGTTTTGCGTGTTCAGTGTGGAAAAATGAATGTAGGCGTGTAAATGAGTGTATTCAGCGTGACGCACCTGAAGAAGCTTGAATGTAAAAAAAATGGAAGGAAAATCCAAATAAATTAAACTACATCTTATTATATTGTTAAATAATGGTTTCTGTATTTATTATCTATTCAAGTTTCAAATATTTAACTCATTATTATATTAAACTCAGGGTTTGTGGTATAAATTTAGCATACTTAGCTCCGTGTTTGATGTCAAAATGCCTACATAGAGTAAACTCTTTCACAACTAACACCTGCCTCATAACACAAAAGACACATTTATTTCACCTTGAGATACAAACTTGTAATTGTTTTCCCATCGTTTATGAAACTGCCTTCCTTGTGCATCATTTTCTCTTTTCTTGGACATGTTGGGGTTAGTTTGTAAAGGTTTTTCTTAAGTCCATCAGTTCTAAAGAAATCGTCTTGCTCATAGCAACCGTTATCGTTGTGCGTAACGACAAAATGCATGATGGGAGATGTAGTTTATTGTCAAAATGCGCTTTAAAGCGGCGTAAGCCTATTTTAAGTCTTAAAATATTGTTTTCAAATTTAAGCCAATAATGCCCGAGCTCCCGAGGGCCACATTAAATGATGTGACGGGCCACATTTGGCCCACGGGCCTTGTGTTTGACACATGTGCAGTAACGTGTTTCAGCAGCCAGACGGTGAACGTATGTGAGCCTGTAACCGGCAGGTATTAATATCAGAAACGTCTTCTCAGAAATGGAAACTGTCGTTAAAGATGACAGCAACTGCAATGATGCAGATGTGGCCACATGTTTTGAATCTGAGACCTGAACCTGGACTGAACTCCTCTCCCTTCCTCCAGCAGTGGCTTTAGAAAGTGGGAGTATCACTTCACCAGATGTACATTTTTCCACACAAAAACACACAATCTGCCAAACGATGCCCGTCGAAGTGGCTTTACCTGTTTTTCCTCGGCAGGCCGTCAGACCGACTCAGAGGTGCGGTGAGCTTCAGACGTCAGGAGCATTAGCAGACCTGTTTATCAAGCACCGCCCGTCCTCAGATCAAAGCTGACAGGTCACTGATAAGAGAATTGCTGCTCCAGTGGGTTGAAATATAATTGACTTGTCAGCCTCCCCGGCTTTTGAAGAGACTAACATTAAACCCATCCATGGGGAAATGTTCCTCTCAGTGTGACACTGGGAAAGAAATGTAAGGCCATTAGGAATGTCACTGCTGCAGGATTACTACTCCGGAAAGTACTTTTGAATGACTGAAATGTTGGGAGCAGTTTACAACTCTGGAGACTTACTTTGGTCTGTTTGAGGAAGTGAGAAAAGAAGCTACTGTGAGTTACACAACAGCTTTATGAACAAACACAAGAGTCATGAGATGCTCGAACAACAAACAAGTAATGACATCATCAACCAGAGCGACCAAAACGTCTTAAACGTAACTAGTTTACCACGACGTGACGGTCAGGTTTCAAAACTGAGAAGCAGAGGACTATAGAGTTAAGTCAAAAAATAATTATATTACTTAATATTCAACAATGTACAACGCAACAATATTTATTCAGCAGATCCGATGCTGAATAAAAAAAGAGGCCGTGGTGGAAACTCACTAACTAAACCTTTGTTTAACAGTCATTTTGTAGTAATCCTGTAAAATAGAGGCCAGTAATTAAATACTTAATATACTTAAATACTGCTACTCAAAAATACCTTTCTTTACCAACATTCATAGTCTAATAATCATTAAAAGGAGTGTTTATCTAGATATAGATGTGGCATGCATAGAATTTACAAATATATATGTAAATTTTCGTAAACTTCTGTGTTTAGGTTTATAAAAGCATATTTGTATTCATACATAAACATTGCTAAGAATAAAAATCTCCATCTTTTATAATATATATCACATGTTGCTTTATTCAATTACTCATGGGTAATTATATGTGTTTATGTTTACACATATGGCTGCAGGTGTAAAGGTGTGTTTGCACGTGTAAGTACAGGTAAGTGTGTATATGTGCATGTGCAGGTGTGTGTGTACAGGCACATGTGGGGACACGTGTATGTTTTATGCTAGCACGTGTGGATGAAGCGTGTGCATGTACAAATACCTGTATATGTTTGTATGTAGTTGATATGTTCACATACATGACTAAGCTTAAGCATTGATGAGTTTATGAATTTATATTTGTTTAATTAGTGACAGTAATGAAGAACGTTAACATATGGAGATATACTACACTAAAACTTTATAGGTACAGGCCTCTGAGTCCAACCAGACTCGCCTCCCAGTTCCTCCCAGTACCTCCCAGTACCTCCCAGTTCCTCCCAGTTCCTCCCAGTGCCTCAGTGAGGTCTCATACCTCACAGTCGAGAAGAGAAACTGCGTAGATGGTTAAATGGCAGAGATGCTTATTTTTCTATAGTTAAATAAAGTTTGCGTCTCATTACAGATCTGTAGGACGTAGAATCGTCATTTTTTTCATCGTTTATTGGAACTTAAAGGATTAGTTTAGTTTTACACGTCATCAATGTGACTCTGATAACTGTGTAAAAACTCTGAGCCGAGTTTTGAATTTACATTTATATCTTTAGGCATCGTATAACCCTCATGTTCTTGAAACAATTTCTTTCATTAAGTCGAGAGTCTGTGAATCACCTGCAGCCCACTAATTCAGATCCGTCCATTTATGTTCTTTAAGATGACTTTAATAGCTGTGAAGCTGTAAAGTGCATTTTACTTTTATAATCCTTGCAACCTGAAATGGTCAACAATTACGTTTATTTATGTCTCGGTTGTGAATATTATGAAAAACCTTCCAGAGTTTATCGTTACAAAAACATAAATCTGGTTTACAGTTGCAGTAGTTTTCTTATTTTATTATGAGAATGTGTTTGCGTTAGTGCGTTAGTAACATATTTTAATGTTGATTTAATGTTGTCAGTATTAAGTTCTGCGTCAGCAGCAGGTGGATTATATCGGCATCAGCAACGCAAAAAAAAGTTGTTTAAAAAAAAAAAAATCAGCATATCAGACGTCCACAAATATCCATGATCGTGTTTCCTGCTACAGACTGGTCCTCTCTTCTTTGAACTTTCACCTTTACCTGAAAACACAATGAAGTCAAAATAATAAAAGATTGTCATCTTCACTCTGCTGCGATGTGAGTCTGCAGTAGTGACACCAAAAATATTCTACAAAACATTCTTCACCTAAAACGTTTAAACGTACCTTCTCAAAGGGACATTTTGTATATTAAACGTGTATAAGAAATCACCTTTTTAATCAATAAAGATAAAGATGCTACGACAGGCTAGTCACATATGTTGCATGGACTCACTTTATTTTATTGTTTTTGTGCCGTTCCTGTATGACAGTGGTTCTCAACTGGTGGGTCGCGACCCAAAAGTGGGTCGCAGACCCGTTTTCAGTGGGTCGTGGGTCTTTGCCTGGGGAAGGAAATGCTGAAAAAAAAACAAAAAAAGGGTGTCATTCATCCTCCTTAACAGTAGATGGCGATAATGTCCTGTAATGTGAGTTGACACCTGCCAGTTTACACCATAGAAGAAGACCTGCAGAGTTTGTTTCCATATGTTGAGCAGGTGAAACACAGATACAACCGAGAATATATGAGATATGGATTTTCTTATCTTGAAGACAAAGGTCAGTGATGGTTATTCAGATAAAACTATATATTTTGAGTTCTTTTTGAAACTACTGCTCAGTGGTTTCACTGTTTTATTTCATGTTTGTGCATAAAAGCACTGTTGAGTCTTAAAAATGGCTGTTACTGAAATGTTCTGATTGTTATGTCAGCTTTATGATTAATGCTTAAATAAGTGACTAGATAGTTTTAATAGGAAATTGTTATATATTCAGGAAGTGGGAACTCAGCAAATGCTACATATTTTAGTTCTTTTTGAAACTACTGCTCAGTGGTTGCACTTTTTTATTTCATGTTTGTGTATGTTGAGTCTGTTAAAAAAGGCTGAAGTTACTGAAGTGAAGTGTTTTGGATTTAATTAAAATGCAGCTAATTGAGCATCAAAGGGGACATTTTGGTTTTTGCCATTTTGGTTCACCAATAAACTTATTTTTTTGTGTTGGTGTTCTGTGATATTCTATTCTACTATCTCTGATTCAAACTGCACGATCTTTTCTTTTAATAAATTAGAGAAGTTGGAACTTTTCCTTGATTTGGGTCGCGGCTGGTCATTAAGGGTGATGGTGGGACCTGAAACCAGACCAGTTCAGAACCACCGCTGTATGAGACATGCGTGTCTTTCATAAAAGTGTGTTTTCTGCACTAAAGCGGATAATATAGTTCAGCATTTCAAGTCTTTTCTTCTGCATTTTTAGGAAATTTGACCGTGAAATTTGATCAGAGCTGGCAGTAAATTACTTCCAGGTCATTTAGGAACCGACCTCAGGAGGAAGAAAACTATTCCAGGAGATCAACTGGACAACAACAAGCCCGACAGCAGAAAACCCAGGGGATGCTGGGAGGAAATGAAACTGAAAACAAGAGCGATGATACTGGCGCCTCTGAAGAACGTCTCCTCATATCTAAACATAAAGAAGGGAAATAAAGTGCTCCGAGCATCATTACAACCCTCTTAACTATATAACATTTTAAAAGTTTCCAGAGTTCTTTAACCAGTCGAACACAAGGCTGCGGCTATAAATTTGTATCTGAAAAACATCCCTTAGTTCATTAGTCAGGGTGAAAGTTAATTAAAACTGTAAATTAGAGAGTGTTTACTGAGTCAGGAACCTTCAGGAGGGACTGTCGTCCTCCTCGTCTCTGGCGTCCAGGAGCTAAAAGACACGTAGAAAACAACGTAAAGCCACCGATGCTCCATGAAAGCTGTTCAACCAGCCGGTAACAGAAACGTGTTCACTTCGCTCCTCTTTATTATGAGTCACCTGGTGAAACAAAAATCACAAAAGTGTCTTTCTGTTCTGCTTTTTTAGGTTGAACACAAAAACAACAGGGAGCATGTTTGGAAAAAACGTCCCACCTTGAAACTGCTGCATGTATCTGAGGAAGAATGGACAACAATATGGAGGTATCAGTGGAGATGTACTAGCTCACAGAAGTGGAGGGAATTTGCCTAAGACTATGTAAGACTATGTTTTTTGGACACATACCTGAGGAATGGCCGAAAAGAGATAAACATCTAATAAATATTTTGCTGGTAAAAGGGTATTACCAGGAAATGGTTATCACAGGAGAGCCCGACTTTAAATTTATGGATGGACATTACAATGGACATGTATAAAATAGAGAAGATAACAGCATTTGTTAATCACAAAATGGAGAATTTTGCTTCACACTGGGAAAACAGGGTCAAATATGTCACGCCCCATAGACCTGATTTTATTTTAACAGACTAGTGACTGTATTGTATGGAAAGGATCACTCCCTACCTGTACATATTTTTACATTTTTTTTCTTTTGTTTTATTATGTTTTTTTGTTTTTTTTTCTTGTTGTTGTTGTTTTGTTGGTTTTCTTTTCATCTTTCAGATACAAAATTAAAAAAAAAAGATGTAAGATAGTAGGTACATAAGATGTATGGGAGGGATATGAATGTATGATTCTGAATGTCAATAAAAAATAAAAAAAAAATTAAAAAAAAAGAAAGTGCTGCATGTAGGAGGCGTGAGACTGCCGGTAAGGAAAGAAACATGTTTTATTTGGATATTAGTAGTGCGCTTTTAAGCTTTTAAGCATTGCCTTTTTTTCTACACTCCAAATAGCTTTTAGCTGTAAATCTGGCAGCTTTGCAGCTTTTTTGTTCATGCTGTACGTTTAACAAAAAAAAAAGGCTTTGTTTGTTGACGTCGTGTTGGATGGACGACCCGGCTGAAGGTTCTTGGGTTTGTGCTGAAACTGTGAGTTTTTCTGATAGTTGTTAGAAAATCAAGCTTTTATGAATGTAAGAATAAAAACTGGTCGACAGTTCTCAACTGGACCCGGCTTAAGAGGAGAGAAACATCCCTAAAACCAGTGAAGCATTTATTTCATAAGTAAATACTAGGGCTGTAGCGATACACTAATCTCACGATACGATACGATACATTTGGCTCACGATACGATATTATATCGATATTCTTCTAACAATACATTTACATTATTTTCTCAAAGATTTTAACAGGACAAAGTGATTTTGGTGACATCTTGTGAGTGTTACAATTTGTTTGAATTAACTGAACTGAAAGGTAGGTGACCTGCAAACAACGTCACAGAGAGGAGAGAAAGGAGGCCTCTGATTGGTCAATTCTACATCCACGTCATCGAAGAAATGAGGAAGTACCCACATCTGTACGATTCTGGTTCTCCACACTACAAAGACAGCACATATTCTAGTAATTCATGGAGGGAGATAGCGATGAATGTGGGTCTGGATACGGCCGAGACGGTGAGGAAGTGGAAAAACGCAAGAGATACGTTTAGTAAGTTTAGCTAGTTCGTGATTGTCCCTCTCCGTTGTGGCGTGGAATAACAGCGCAGACGCGCTTCAACATTAACAAATATCAAAAATAACTGCGGCAACCGGCGACAAGATAACTGCGACATGTTGCCTTGAGAGTAAACACAGCCCTTAAAGCCGGCCGTTTTCCACCACTGAATACGGTCTCAAATCCTGACAAATAAAGTTTGGCTAGCTCTCAGTTAGCATTAGCTTGTCCAGGTGGTGACGTTTCAGGTGGGCTCGCCTCGCAGGTTGGTGGTATTTCCAGAGTACTTCACGTTTGAGTGACACAGCTTACAAACCACCATACTTTTGTCTAAATCTTCGCTTTCCTTTTTCTTTTTCAACCCGAACTGCTCCCACACATCTGCTTTTAATCACGCAGGCGCTGCGTTTATACTCGCCGCCATCCTCCTGACTGGCTCAGCTCTAGCTGGAAGAGAAAGAAGCTTCTGGATAACCTGTTAGAAATGCTCTACAGCGACACTAGCGGCTGGAGGACTAAATGGCACTTTGCAGGAAGAACACCAGTGCGAGACACGTGGGTTTTGAAGGGAGCTTAGAATATCGATACCCGCGGCTGAAATATCGATACTCTCTGGGAAATAAAATATCGATATATATCGCCGAATCGATAAAATCGCCCAGCCCTAGTAAACACTGACCATATATGGCCTGAAGGAAGTTGGTAGAAACTGAGCCCGAATGTCAGACCACAAACGTTTCTAGCAGGAGTCAGACTGCATAATGTTTTAAATCTGGATAGTCCCAGCGCTGATCTTATCGTTGTAAAAGGCAGCTTTGGCAGAATGAATGTATGAATATGAAGAACTGATTAACCATGACGTAAGATGGTTCTCTGGATTTGAACCAAAGCATTTGCATCACTGTAAAGGTTCGTAAAATGGGAAGAAAGTGGGCGGCTTCACCTTCGATGAAGAGTTTATCTTTCACAGAGATGTTCTTCTCATTTCTCCATGTCTCAGTCAGACTGAGAGTAAAGACTTGAGAGTCTCCTGAGTTTTCATGAGCTTTATTTCTGCTGCAGAGCAAGAGGTCAGACAGAAAGCTGCAGGTTGAATGAGCCCCGAAGTGGGAAATCACAATGAATTTAAGCATAAGCACAAAGATCAGAGAAGGTGCTAGAAAGACCCTGAAGGACAACAGCATCTTACTGACGACAAGAGCTGTGAGGAGCAACAAATGTGAAGAGCATCTTACTGAAAATGATAAGAGCCCCTGTAGAGAACCTCCCCCCTCCCTCCAGGCTGGAGCATCAAGATTATTATAACAGCATAAGTATATTTTCATTCTTTCTGGTGCAAAGTTACGTTCAACGTACCTCCTGCATGTTTTCTCTCGGTGCGTCTTGTTTTACACCTTCTTCTCCTCCTCACATGTTCACATGTTCACATGTTCACATGTTCTGAAACCTGCCTTCCTCCATGTGGGGTGCCGAATGTAAAAACTTGATTACAGTTTTCAAACTGATATGTTTTCAATATTTAGCTCATTGTCTTCACATTTAGCTCATTTTACACACATTTGAGACATAAATTATTTAAAAATTTGGTTATATGTGAATGAAAATGAAATGTTAAATCTAAATGTTAAATAATAAATCTAAATATTAAATCTAAATCTAAATGTTAAAGGTTAAATCTAAATGTTAAATGTTAAATCTAAATGTCAAATGTTAAATCTAAATGTTAAATCTAAATCTAAATTTTGTTAAAAAATTTAAATTTAGATTTAAAGATTTAGATTTAACATTTGACATTTAGATTTAGAATCAACATTTAACATTTAGATTTAGATTTAGCATTTAGATTTAACATTTGACATTTAGGTTTAGATTTAATATTTAGATTTAACATTTGACATTTAGATTTAGATTTAACATTTAGATTTAACATTTAACATTTAGATTTAGATTTAAGATTTAGCATTTAGATTTAACATTTGACAATTAGGTTTAGATTTAATATTTAGATTTAACATTTAGATTTAGATTTAACATTTAGATTTAACATTTAACATTTAGATTTAGATTTAATATTTAGATTTAACATTTGACATTTAGATTTAGAATTAACATTTAACATTTAGATTTAGATTTAGCATTTAGATTTAACATTTGACATTTAGGTTTAGATTTAATATTTAGATTTAACATTTGACATTTAGATTTAGATTTAACATTTAGATTTAGATTTAACATTTAACATTTAGATTTAGATTTAACATTTAGATTTAACATTTAACATTTAGGTCTGTGGATATTCTCATTTATCCAGGTAAGTTCCATTCTCGCAACAATTGAATCATAGGCAACTGGACTTAGGTTTGTCTAGAAGACGTTTCGCCTCTTATCCAAGTGGCTTCATCAGTTCTCAACGCACCAGTCAGACTAGTCAGTCTTCTAAGACAAATCTAAGTCCAGTTGCCTATGATTCAATTGTTGCGAGAATTCAACATTTAGATTTAACATTTCATTTTCGTTCACATATATCCAAATTTTTAAATAATTTATGTCTCAAATGTGTGTAAAATGAGCTAAATGTGAAGAAAATGAGCTAAATATTGAAAATATATCAGTTTGAAAACTGTAATCAAGTTTATACATTACCCCCCCCCCCCCCCCCCCCCCCCCCCCCCCCCCCTACCTCCCACCATCTATTACAACTCTATCATCTATGAAGTTTTTCTTCACACACCTAAATGCTCTGCTCACACTTAGCTTCAGCTTCATGTACATGACGGAGGCACAGTGTGTTTTAAAGACACAATAATTTTAATCTATTTAGCAGAGGCATCAGCTAACATACGGAGACAGCCTGTAGTTCTTTAAGCGCTAATTTGTTCCTAAATACGCAGCAGGAATGACGATAAGCGTTTCTGCATCACATCAACTGGAAGATTTAGTGTCTGCTAGTATAAAACATGCAACTAAGGTTTAAAAATCTTACTTTTTTTTCCCTTTACTAATCTAAATACGTTTGGAAATGCATTCAGTGGCAAACTGAAACATGAGCAGCATGTCAACGCTTTTATGAAGTGTTTCAGAGGCACCTGACAGGACAACCGTCAGCTGATCTCAGTCCGGCTGTCCTCACAGATGATCGTGTGTTACTCTCCGACTGTTCTCCAGATTCACGACAGCACCTGATACCACTTCCTGTTCAACGGAGTGATGTCATGATTGATGTGGCACAACCCACAACTGGGATTCGAAACCGGACCTCCCTTTGATGACAGGAGAACTTCCATGATGATCTCCATAAACAACTGAATCTGTATGGAAATGTTAGCATTTTGCCCAAATTATTCTGCTATAACTCACATTAAACAATTACATAACGCACTTTTAATCTGATAGTATGTTTTCCGAATACAATCCTGTACAACTGGACGAGCGCTAAAACAACGGCCAGATTTTTATTTGAGAGAATCAAAATATACTAATGAGCTTGTTCTGAAATTCACTGGAAAGTTTGAGTTTGACAAACTTTAGAAAAAAAAAGGTACTTTCAACCGATTACTGCTGAAGATAGTAAATTATAAAAAAAAAGACAAGACACATGCTTCCGTTTGTGTGAAAACTATGTGGGTGGCCAATGTGGAGGTTTAAATGAGTATAACACCTGGATGCTACAAATGCTATCTTCACCTGAGAAAACGGCTTATGAACTACTCACAAAAAATAGCACAAAATTGTGCTATTTGTGCTAATTGACCTTTCGGTAAGCACCGCCCCCTTCCTAGTTACTGTTGCTAGGTCGGACATTCTCGCTGCTCCTCCATTAAGGACAATGTTATTTTGCCATTTTTCCGATGCCTATCAACGGTATTTACATTACACTAGAATAACGCCGTGGTGAAATATTGCTGCTGGGGACCTGCAACAGTGACTCGAGGTGTCCAGAATGTTTAAAGGGACATTTTTATTCTCTTTAACAAGATAAAACAAACTGTGGAGAATGCAGCTGTGGGTTCAGTTGTGTCCGTCCACACAATCAACTGAACGTGAGGAAAATTACAAAACACGCCAACATTTACTCCAAGGTAAGTTTACTTTGTTTATCAGATGATTGATTTAACCACTGTTTAGTAAAAGTAATAATATGATTTAGCAGCAGGGAGGGTGATGAGTGAAAACATCTCTCCGTTAGCATTCCGGCTAGCTTGCTAGCCACCTATAAGCCTGCCTCGTTGTCTACAAATATATATGGCCCTGGATATTTATTTTGTTACGTATAAGGTGAGGCTAGTGATGTTAACATCACTTTATTAATTATATTAATACAATGCTGCGATTGTCTGATGTTAGCATAGCTCTGGTGTGGGACAGACCTATGGACCAGAGCTAATGCTAATGCTAACAGAGAACTCATCACCCTCCCTGCCGCTAAATCATATTACTTTTACTAAACGGTGGTTAAATCAATCATCTAATAAACAAAGCTAACTTACCTTGGAGTAAATGTTGGTGTGTTTTATAACTTTCTCCACGTTCAGTTGATTGTGTGGACGGACACATAACTGAACCCACAGCTGCATTCTCCAGCGTTTGTTTCGGTTTGTTAAAGAGAATAAAAATGTCCCTCCAAACGTTCTGGACACCTCGAGTCACTGTTTCACCACAGCGTTATTCTAGTGTAATGTAAATACGGTTGATAGGCGTCGGAAAAATAGTGAATTAACATTGTCCTTAAGATATTATAATATTGTCATTAGAACCAGCGAGAATGTCCAACCTAGCAACAGTAACTAGGGAGGGGGCGGTGCTTACCGAAAGGTCAATTGTGCAATACGTGTTGCAACTGGGGCTTTTTTAAGGACACCACCACTTTCAGTAAAGAAAGCAACGAGCCAAAACAAGCAAAGTAGATCCTTCATTTTACGTCATTTTTCGTGGTGGACGACCGCAGCGCTGCAGAGCGTAAATCCCATATAGATCCAAAGCAGAGGAGCCACACATCTATCAGTTCATGGGTGACGTGATGCGGCTGGAAGAGATCTGCACCGATGGCTACATGAGCGGTGATCCTGCTAACGTTGCCTGGAATAACCGAAGGAAGCCGCCGGTGCAGGAAAGACCAGAACAGCAAAGATCTGCAAAGACCCGGATGAGAGCGAGAGCTGCCTCCTTTCACGTCTTCTTCCACGGTGCTCGGATAACCTCCGTTGGAAGTAACTTCTTTCTTCAAAGGGATCCCTGCCCCCCGGTGTGAGGAGGGTCCAGCGCTGCTGCAGAGACTCGTTAGTGAACGTGACCAGTCCGTTAATGTTGATCCTCCACACCTGCAGGATGATGCATTCAAATGTGCTCATGTTTGTGGGAGATCCCAAAGTCATGGCTTTGACTGAAACAGCTATAGCTGCAAAATGCTTGAGCCAGATGCTAGTGAACTAATTAACTTTTACTAATAACATGATGAATGCAAGACTGTTTAGTATTTACCATCACCTGTTAGCGTGGTAGCATGCAGCGAGGGAACTGAAGCACAGAGGATCATCACAGCAATATTTCTTAGCTCTACAGTTTGATTTAAAACAATGATTGTTTTAAATAAACAAGGTTTGCACTGGCGTTTATACAGAAAACAGGAGCCACGTATGCTTACCTAAACACATCCAATATATTAGTGCACATCTTGGAGACAAAGTTTGACTGCAAAAAGCTTATTTGTAGAAGTAATTGTGGAGGCGGGAAATATAACAATGTAGAAGCTGATGACTGGATTCAACAAATACAAAGACTTACAGGTTTACAGTTAGAAAGGATACTTAAGTTAATGCTTACTTGAGTTAAACAGTAGGATTCTCTACAAGTAGGGGTGCACGATAACTATCGGGCCGATAACAGGAAATTATGACGTCGTCCCGATAACTCCAATATCACGACGAATAGCCCCGATAACATATATTTTTGTCAACACAGCAGTGCCTCGCTCCCTCTGAGCCTTGAATGACCGGCAGTGAATGTTATGTTCAAGTGACGTCGGCATAATCAGAAAAATGATTACTCAATAAGGAAAATCAAGAATACCCCCTCATGCCAGAAAACAACTCGTTAACTCGTCATAATTTTAGTAGTTGTGGACTTAATTTGATATTCCCAGTATTTTCCCTCATGTTACACATAAAAAAAGAAAAAATAGAAAAGGCTGAAAGAACGACTAGCAAACGAGGGAACGTGGGAATTTACGTTACACCTTGAATGCAGCCTGCAGCACAGCGCTGATCACAACAAACATGGCGGCGTGGAACTTAGTTAAAGTTTCAGAAGAAGATAGTTTGGTGGTTATTTGTGACGAATCCTCCGAGTGAATTCTACGAGGAGGGAAGCACAAGCTTTAATACGTAAAACCTGATCAGCCACCTACAACATAACAATCACTTCCATGGAGTTTTGAAATCACGCTAACGCGAGCTAACGGAAGCTAATGCTAACATGCGCAATCCAGCAGGTGTCTCTCCTCTCCCTCATTCCTCTCATCTAAAGCTCCCATTAGATTAAAAAATAAAAACTACTGAACCTCATTTACTTTAATTAAAGGTATTAATTTAAATGGAACCACAAGCCAAAATCCTTTAAATGTTAATCTTTTTCAGTTAGTAATTCTGATGCATGTATTTCCATCAGTTCAAGGAGCCTTTATTTTTTATATCAGTCAGTAATGAACCTTTATTTAAGTTAATGTGAGATATCAAATAGGTTTGTTTGATAGCTTTAAGAAAATGTTTGAGGGGCTTGCCAATAGTTTTTCATTGTAAAAAAATAAATATCAGTTCATTTAAAAAGTCAAAGCTGTTTTTGGTTTTGTTCATAGTATTAATGTAATGATCTTAGGTATATGTGTGTGTTATCGGTTATCGGTATCAGTTTTAAAAAACAGTTATCGTGCATCTACAAGTACAACTCAAGCAACATTGGAGCAATCTTTGACACAGCAAACATTCTGGGTCGTTGTAATAAAATTAAAGGGGCAAATCGTAGCGTTGAAACTATTTCAGCTGAGTGAGCGAGTGGAAGAAGCCTCGTGTGGCGCATTTCCATGCAGACTCTTAATCTTAAGACTCTTAATTAAACG
Organism: Hirundichthys speculiger; assembly: GCA_018398805.1. Lineage (NCBI taxonomy): Eukaryota > Metazoa > Chordata > Actinopteri > Beloniformes > Exocoetidae > Hirundichthys > Hirundichthys speculiger. The sequence goes on along the minus strand of JAGFBZ010001807.1, from coordinate 33,953 downwards.
GAGCGTCATTGAGACTGAGATTAGCATCACCTGTGATTTTCCCTGCAGTCAAGTCCGACTGTTCGCTGTGAAAAATGGGTGTATTAAGGACAAATTATTATTAAGGACGGTGTCTGTGGAAACGGACTGTCGTCCTTGGATGGTCGTGTTCAGAGAGCGACAGAACCTGTCGGTCCGTGAGCTTGAACTGGATCTTCCTGCGTTGAACACTTGAATCGTAAACCCGGGATGTGTGTCTTTACCCGTCTCATCGAGGTCAGAGGCAAACAGAGGAATAAGCGCTTCTATGTTGTTCCGTCTGAAGTGCCGACAGCCCATAATAATAGCTGCCGGCGTTCTGGGTCCCACGTGCCTGGTCGGTGTTGACCTCCTCCACCTGGACCTCTGTTATTATGCCTCTCATCTCCAACCGGCCAATCCGGCGCCGCCGCTCTGCTTCCAGGGGTTAATGAGCAGCGATAAGCATGGTGACTCACAGATGCCTCTGGACGTTACCGTAGCAACGAGAGTCCAAGCATGTGTCATCCCTGAGCAGCAGGGGTGTCAGTCATTACAGATGCTATTAGCCTAGCTTTCCTCTTCATCTGAATGTGTGTGTGTGTACTCAGACTCCATAACAGAAACGCTCTAATTTTCCTCTTGACTTTATGCAGAGTTGTTGCGTTAATGTGTGTGTGTGTGTACGTGCGCTCAGAGGGGATTCGTGCACGTGAGTCGACGCAGTTGAAAGTGAGTTTTGCAACCTGGCTTCCTTGTTTGACTGTCTGTTAATCTAAATCAGTGTTTAGTTTATTTTGATGGCGTTAAATGATTCGTCATACCCGGACTGCCTCTGAATGATAATCAAGAAGACCTCATTAGCGCGCACGTGCGCGTGCGTGCGTGTCTGTCTGTGATTATGTATGTGTAAAGTAGAGAGAGAGCTCTGCTTCTGTTCTGTGCACCAGTCTGTGTAAATGTGAAGCGTCGCTGATGGAGCAACAGCGCCCCCCGCAGGACACAATCACCTTCGTTTGGCCCTTTTTTCAGCAACGAGGTAGAAAAGTTGACCAAGACTTCTCTGCAAAAGTACAACTTTCCCTTCAGGAGATTCGGCTGCGATGTAGATTAATGCTTTTAATCACATCGTCGCAGACTATCTGTGGTCTTAGCTGATGTGGGCGTGGCTCCCTGAGTTACACCTGTTCACCTGATCCTGCATCACACATCAACACAATTCTAGATCCACTGCAGAGTTTCTCTTCCATGTAAAGACAGGCAGCCACACAAAACAACTTTAGTGCAATAATGTGTTTGTTGTGCTTCCTGAAGCTTCAGCTGCTACCAGCGAATCACTGCTGTCCAGTCAGAAATAACCAGGAAGTGTATTTAGAGGAAAATGGCAACCCTCATTTCATGATTAATAATGTTAACGGGCACCAACTGAGGCAGGTTTATGAGTGTTTCTGACGTCCTGGTGGTGTGAATAGGACTGCAGTTTTTAAAATAATAACCTGCTCTACGTCTCCCAGCGCTCTCCTGTTTAATGAGCGGAACATTTATTTAACTCGTCATTTGATGAGTTGATCAATAAATGGAAAAAAAAGAATCATCCAATTTAGCAAAGTGACTGTGAAAGGTTTAGAAAACTATCGATCTGTTCAAATGAGAGCCGATCAGCATCAAACAGACGGAGGGTGAAAAGTGTTGCACTATTTTCATGAATACAACATTGAAAAAAGGTAAAAATGGCAACATGAAATAAGAGATTATAGGTAAAGAGAGAGTACAGGTTAGATTTTTATCAATAACATTAAAATTATTACTCTTGTCTTAACGTTTAAGGGGGCTTTGAGGAGCAAGAATTAACAGCAAATCTTCACTTTGTCCACAAATGTGTGAGAAAAATCATGCATTTGTTGACAAATGTCTAATATTAGAATGACAAAACTGAGTGTAAGAAAACTCACTTAAACAACAGGAACAATTATTATCCTACATTTGTATCAGTATTGTATAAATAGAAGGTTGAAAGCAGCAGAGCTGCAGTCAAAGCTGGAAAAAAAAAGGTGTGAATACATAAATTTGTGAAAATACCAATAATACTGCCACATTAAAGATGCATAGATCTGACAAGTAACCGTTCTGCCTCCTATTAAATAAATCTGCTGCAGGTGTGGCCTATTGAGACACTTCAGTTTTTCTCCGGCTGTGAAAGGCACTTAACACCGAAGCTGTAAGATTTACACTTTAGAATATTTCAAGTCAACCAAATAAATGCAGGTTTATCTGAGAAAAGTCATCATTTTGACATGTGAATCACATCGATCCACTGGATTGGCAGTGAAGATGCTATGCTAATGCTAAAGATGGTCCCAGTCGAGGTGATACATATACATACATGCTGGCTGGGGGAGACTTTTTAAAAAATGATTAGATAGGATGGATGTGAATATTAATATGAAACAGATATTATCTGACACAGTTTGAGAAGTATGACTGAACCTTTAAAGGTCTGGAGCCGTCAGCTCTGTTTAGGCTTCATCATCTTTTCCCTTTGCTGAGTTTTTCCCCGTCGAGGCTCTCCAGCGAAAGTCAAACAGAATAGCTCATTTGAGAGATATCGAAGAGAAGAAAAGACTCGACTTTCTTCTGCGCCGAACAAATGATGCAAAATTCAACGGCTGAAGCAAGTTGCCGAGCCGTTCAGCGGATGAGAAGCGACGCGCTTGAAGCGTTCGTACGAACTTAATTCCTGCTGAAGAGTTTTCTGTTTTTCTGACAGTTTGCCTAATATTCTGTGTGTCATACAGCCGTGACACAAATACTCACATGGAGCCTTTTCTCTAAATTCAGAGAATATAATCATCAGCGCCGGTTTCAGGGTCTCGTTCAAGGACGCTGACACACGAAGGCGCTGGGGATCGAACCACCGGCGTGATCTGACATTAGCAGGAACCTTCATGGGGTCGAGTCTGAGGCAGGAAAAGAATATATTTTCAGAACTATTTTAATATTTAAAGCAAAAACATGTATTCAGTAGAGTAGATGGCTAAAGAATTAACATTGTAAAAAAAAAAGAAAGTTGTTATCACATCTGTTACGGTGATGTTTGTTAGTATTTTATAGTTTCTCACTAAGACCAGAAGACTGGACCACGTCGGTCCAGTTCTGAGGTCCCGACACCGGCTGCCTGTCCGTCAAAGCATAGACTTTAAAGTTCAGTTACTGGTCTATAAAGATCTGAATGGTTTGGGACCAGAATCCATCCTGACCCAGTATGAACCCACCAGACCCCTCAGGTCACCTGGATCCGGTTTATTATCAGTCCCCAGAGTCAGAACCAGACCTGGAGAAGCTGCGTTCGGTTTCTATGCTCCACATGTCTGGAACAAACTCCCAGAAAGCCTCAGATCAGCTGAAACACTCGGGTTATTTAAAGATTCACCTGTTCTCACCTGTTCTCAGCTGCCATTAAAGAAGATTTTATTCAGGAGCTCAAATCTTCTTACTGTTTTCTTTATTTTTATGCTTTAATTCTTTAACTTTTTAATGCTTCTTTTTCTTTTTCTGCAATGCTTTTAATGTTTTATGTAAAGCACTTTGAATTGTTTTGTACATGAAATGTGCTCTACAGATAAACTCGCCTTAAACACTCACAAGGGTCCTGCAGGAAACATTTGCTTGTGAGCGTTTCCAGGATTTCATCACTGCTTGTTGCAGATAATATGTGGTAGGGCTGAGCGATTTTATCGATCCGACGATATATATCGATATTTTATTTCTCCAGAGAGTATCGATATTTCAGCCGTGGGTATCGATATTCTAAGCTCCCTTCTAAACCCTCGTGTCCCGCACGGGTGCCATTTAGTCCTCCAGCCACTAGTGTCGCTGTAGAGCGTTTCTAACAGGTTATCCAGAAGCTTCTTTCTCTTCCAGTAGAGCTGAGCCAGTCAGGAGGATGGCGGCGAGTATAAACGCAGCGCCTGCGTGATTAAAAGCAGATGTGTGGGAGCAGTTCGGGTTTAAAAAGAAAAAGGAAAGAGAAGATTTAGACAAAAGTATGGCGGTTTGCAAGCTGTGTCACACAAACGTGAAGTACTCTGGAAATACCACCAACCTGCGAGCCCACCTGAAACGTCACCACCCGGACAAGCTAATGCTAACTGAGAGCTAGCCAAACTTTATTTGTCAGGATTTGAGACCGTATTCAGTGGTGGAAAACGCCGGCTTTAAGGGCTGTGTTTACTCTCACGGCAACGTGTCGCAGTTATCTGGTCGCCGGTATGCTGCAGTTATTTTTGATATATGTTAATGTTGAAGCGCGTCTGCGCTATGTTATTCAACGCCACAACGGAGAGGGACAATCACGAACTAGCTAAACTTACTAAAGGTATCTCTTGTGTTTTTCCACTTCCTCACCGTCTCGGCCGTATCCAGACCCACATTCATCGCTATCTCCCTCCATGAATTACTAGAATATGTGCTGTCTTTGTAGCGTGGAGAACCAGAATCGTACAGATGTGGGTACTTCCTCATTTCTTCGATGACGTGGATGTAGAATTGACCAATCAGAGGCCTCCTTTCTCTCCTCTCTGCGACCTTGTTTGCGGTCACCTACCTTTTAGTTCAATTAATTCAAACAAATTGGAACACTCACAAGATGCCACCAAAATCACTTTGTCCTGTTAAAATCTTTCAGAAAATGATGTAAATGTATTGTTAGAAAAATATCGATATAATATCGTATCGTGAGATTAGTGTATCGCTACAGCCCTAATATGTGGTGTGTTGACATCACTGACGGGTCTTGGTTCGCAGCGATGGGAATCAGCACCTCCACATCTGAGACAATGAAGTGAAGGAGTTTCTGGGTTTTGTTCAGTGAGGGAGATTTGAGCTAAAAGATGGGACTCGTTATTTAACAGTCAGTCTTTGTTCGTGACCTCATCGTCATGATCTGTGGGTTAGTGACTGAAAGAATTAGATTGTGGATATAAGCGGCTGAAATGAGTTTCCTCTCCTAATGAGGACGGGCTGAGACGTTCAGTCATCTGGGAGAGACTCAGTAGAGTCGCTGCTCCTTCACATGGAGAAGATCCAACCGAGGTGGTTCTGGTTGGGCCGCCTCCAGGATGATTCCCAGGGGAGTGAGACCCAGAATGCCGCAGGGCAGACCAGACTGGAGAGACTACAACTCCCAGAAGGCACAGGAACATGTTGGTGTCTTCATGGAGGAGCTGGAGGAGGAGGAGGTCTGTCTGCTCCAGCTGGAAGCTTGTTGATGCAGAGAAGCACTGTTTACTATTTATAGATTTTTATGCTTTTATATAAACTTTTTAATGTTTTGAATCCATTATTTCATTTTTAAACTGTGTTGTAAAAGAGTACAGCGTTGATTTGATGGGGTGGTAGAGCGGGTCGTCCAGTCACCGGAAGGTTGGCGGTTCGATCCCGGCTCCAACTTATGGAGCCCCATTTGGGTCATAATTCAATGAATAAATGAGTCTATTATTATCAAATACAGGCGTTTATTATTATGAAATATTTCCCATTATTATGATAATGGCTTTGTTTTTCATAAGAATGATTTGTGTGTCTATCACAGCAGAGAGGGCGGAGCCATTTATGTGATTGGCTGCTCTTTCAGAACAGTGAATCGTCAAATCGGGTCAAAATAGTATCGCCTGATAAATGATCATTTTCGATATTGTCTGCTAACCTCGTCAAGGTTTCCCGTAGCTCAGTCCAAGCTGCCATAGCTACAATCGGACTAGGAGCGCACCTTGATGACGCCACGGCCCGCTGCTAACGGGACCTCACGGCCAAAACTAGTCGATGTCAGAGCGTAGAATGGAGAAGGATCAGCCAATGAGCGTGCAGGTCAACCACTGGCCCCGCCCACTGGCAAAATGTCATTAATATGTAAAAGCTCATTCTTATGAAAAACGAAGCCATTATGTAAAAACTCATTCTTAGATTTAAAAAAAAAGCTATTCTGAAATAAACTAAGATTAAATAATAATAAAAATATATTTCATAATAATTACATTTTTTTCATAATAATGGGAAACATTTCATAATAATGGATACGTATTTCATAATAATAAACGCCTGTAATTCATAATAATAAAATAATTTATTCTTTGAATTATGACCCAAATGGGGCTCCGTACCAACTGTCCATATGCCAAAGTGTCCTTGGGCAAGACACTGAACCCTAACTTGCCCCCAGTGGGTTGGCAGCACCTTGCTGGTGGGTGAATGATGTAAACCGCTTCATTCATTGATTGATTGGTCTCTCAGCGACGGCGCTCCAAGATCCCTTTAATTAAATATTTGTTTCTTTTTCAGCATAAACAATAGAAAAACAAAGGAGACAGCAACTAAACATAGAAAATAAAAAAAAGACAGTTTGAGGTGAGATTCTAACAATGAGTGCCGTAGTATTTAAAATAAAAAAAGGAGAAAACATTGAGGGAAACAATACATACATGAATATATAAAATACACAATAATACGAATGAAAAGTGACCTCATGAATCAGAGATTTGGTCACATGACCAAATCAAATGGATAAATGTCCTTTTGTGTATTTTAACCAATATTAGTCAGGGAACGTTGTTTAGAAGCGAACAGGAGTGAAACATTTCAAAGCTTTGTTAATGATTGAGGATGATTGAAGCTCTTGCTCCAGACTACAGAACCGATCGAGCTCCTGCAGCAGCTTCAAAGACTCGTCGTCTTCAGAACCAGAGCAAACGCTCGGCCTGCAGCCAACGCAACAGCTAACTGAATCAATACAGCTTTACAACAATTAACATTTAATACTTCTCAAAACGCTTTGCTGAAAAATTTAATTATCAGTTATTTTTCTCACATCAACCAGGATCAATAAATGAAATCAGGTAGTGACAATTAATTGATAATTGATTTCCTTTTAACACAAAAATTAGATGTAGATATTTTAACTGAGAAGTAATCTGTAGATGTAATAAGTCATTAAATTATGATACCGTTAATTCTTCCTTGAGAAATACAATGAGACTCTGCATGTATGGTCATGGTTCAGTTTTCATATATTTTTTATCTTTCTGCTCCCTCTTTCTTTACTACTTTTCTCTGTCTGCACAGTACGTCCTCTCACATTCCTCTTCTTAAAGCACACTGCCCCCCCCCCCCCAAAAAAAAAAAAAAAAGAAAATGCAATCATCCCGCCTTATCAGCGGCGCAACACATTTTCCATTTCCCACATTTCCTTTTCCAGCTCTGTTCTTCTCTCTGGCCGCGGACCAGTCCCTCCTTTCATGAACCAGTAGTAGAGATTTCAGGGACTGGTAATCCGGCGGCAGCTGTCGATGAGCGCTGGTGGGTTTTAAAATAAAAAAAAAAGAGTTTGGCTGATGCTTCTCAAGGACGATCAGATCACGACGGGATCTTCCTCCCCTCGTGGGTTTGCTGCTCTACTTTCTGTTTGACTGAAGATAAGATAAAAAATTATGGATACGCTGTGAGCCTTATTTAAAAAAAAAGAAGAAAAAAAATCCTCTGGAAGCAATATTTCTGATAAAAGGGATTCTTTTGAAGTTTAAAACATGTTGATAACCAGATCTATATTGATGCAGATGCATTAAAAGATTTTAAAGATTTTTTTTGATAATGAACAGTTTCTGTATGTGTGACGGACTGAAACATTTCAGCGGTTGATGGCGTCGGTTCAGAGAGCAGGAAAGTTGTGACTTGAAGTGTTTGAAGTTCTCGGTCCACTTGTTCTTGTGTTCATCCGTGACGGTGTATTTCTGGATCCGTGACTGTCAGGTTGTAGTAGAACCTTTGCACCCGGACTTTGAACCGCTGACTGTAGGTTTGCGTTCGCGGCGTCTCCTGGGAGTTCCCGCGCCGCCGCTGTTAGCGATGTTATCTTCGCTCAGACGACGCTCCAGCGCACTAATGATGATATTTGTAGACTTTGGCCTACTTTCCAAGTAATTTACTCTGCATCAAAAATGAAAGCTTCAAGCTGAAGCCTGAAGGTAGAGAAGGTGTCTGCATCCCAAACACTAGTTGGGACCTGGTTTCCCATGAGAGCCTTGGGAACCTCCCAGTCCATCCATCATCTACACCTGCTTAATCCTCTATTCCAGCTCTCTTCAGGTGAAAGGCTGGGCTACACCTGGACAGGTGTCCAGTCCATTAGAGGGCCACATGTAGACGAACAACCACACAATCGCTCCTACGAGCAGTTAAGAACCACTAATTAACCTGACAGGCAGGTGTTTGGACTGTGGGAGGAGTTACCTGTCAGCAACAGCGCTGACCACCAAGCCACTGTGCAATAAAAAGAATTTAAAGTCGAGATGAGAGACATCAATGAGGTGTGCAGAAGAAAAACTGGAAAACAAACTCCAGCTGAACATCATCGGAGATGTGTGGTCAGAGAGGAAGAAGATCACAGGAGAGATGGAAGTCGATGACCTGAACTCATTCAGAGACCAGCTCAGCTACGGAGCCCCGTTTGGGTCATAATTCAATAAATAGATGAGTCTATTATTATGAAATACAGGCATTTATTATTATGAAATACGTATCCATTATTATAAAATGTTTCCCATTATTATGAAATGTATGTGTATTATTATGAAATATTTCTCATTATTATGAAAAAAATGTAATTATTATGGAATGTATTTTTATTATTATTTAATCTTAGTTTAATGCATAATAGTTTATTTCAGAATAGCTTTTTTTTTATCTAAGAATGAGTTTTTACATAATTGCTTTGTTTTTCATAAGAATGAGTTTTTACATAATAATGACATTTTGCCAGTGGGCGGGGCCAGTGGTTGACCTGCACGCTCGTTGGCTGATCCTTCTCCATTCTACGCTCTGACATCGACTAGTTTTGGCCGTGAGGTCCCGTTAGCAGCGGGCCGTGGCGTCATCAAGGTGCGCTCCTAGTCCGACTGTAGCTATGCTAGCTTGGACTGAGCTACGGGAAACCTTGACCAGGTTAGCAGACAATATCGAAAATGATAATTTATCAGGCGATACTGTTTTGACCCGATTTGACGAGTCACTGTTCTGTTGCTTATGTCTGAATGAAAGAGCAGCCAATCACATAAATGGCTCCGCCCTCTCTGCTGTGATTGACACACAAATCATTCTTATGAAAAACAAAGCCATTATTATGTAAAAGCTCATTCTTATGAAAAACGAAACTATTATCATAATAATGGGAAATATTTCATGATAATAAATGCCTGTATTTCATAATAATAGACTCATTTATTCATTGAATTATGACCCAAACGGGGCTCCATACTCAGCATCCTCCTCTCCGGCCCCCCGACAGACCTCCACCCTCCCTGGACCGTCGTTGTACATCTTTGGTCATTGAACTTTGGAGACACTGAACGGGAACAAGCTGGTCCAGATGGAGTCTTGAACACCTGTACAGACCAGGTATGTGGGACTCTGCAGCATCTGTTCAACATCAGCCTGAGCAAAGAGGAGCTTCCAGTCCTGAGGAAGATGTCCTGCATTGTTCCAGTACCAAAAGAGTCACTTTCTTCCAGACATTTTACCGTCGTCACGCCATCCATGACGGGACAGATGTGCGGCTTCGCCTTATTTACTGCCACCTAGTGGATAAATATACCACCATTTCAGTGGCCTCTATTGAACTAAGATGAACTCTAATAAGTTTTTATTTTAACCCTTTAGGCACCGGAGTTTTTTCAAGAAAATATTCAATTTTGATATCAAGATTTCAAAAAGCTATAACTTGAAAGCAGTTTGAGATAAAGGTATACTGTCAAAGAGAAAATTGTTCAGTATGACTCAAAGTTTGTGAAATTATTCAAATAATTTGCATATTATGACGTCAGAAGGTGGCGGCCATATTGAAAATGTTCAATTTTGATATCGAAAGGCTGTAACTTTAAAGAGGTTTGAGATAAAGACATACTGTAAATGAGAAATATCTTCAGTATGAACCAAAATTTGGGATGGAAGTAGATTTGTCATCTAATTTGATTATTGTGACATCACCAGGTGGCAGGCCGAGAAAACATCCATTTTTGTTTTCAAGATTTCAAAAGGCTGCAATTTGAAAGTGGTTTGAGATAAAGGCATACTATAATTGAGGAATATCGTTGAAGCAAAATTTGGGCTGTAAGTAAATTGTCAACTGATTTGCATATTGTTACATCAGCAGTTGGCGGCCATTTTGGAAAATGTCAATTTTCTTATAAAGATTTCAAAAGGCTGCAGTTTAAGCGGTTTGAGATAAGGGAATACTTTCAACAGTCAATGTGAAATATATTCAGTATGAAACAAAATTTTTGATAGAAATAAATTCACTGATCCAATTTGTATAATCTTTAAGCACTGTTTGAAATTGTATTATTTTCATTTGCATTTTATTTGCATTTGCTTCAGAATTATAACATGTTGAGAGAGCATTTCCCTTGATGGTCTATCCAAAGATCTTCCTTTGGTCAGTTAAATTGGAAGTTGCCATAATGATCGTAAAGACCGTATTACTAAAGTATTAATCTCCAGTATTTGGCAGCTTTACGTGCACTGGTCTCCATGTTTTTAACATTGTTTTTCCCGTTCCCACCTGAACCCGAGGAGGTGCAGAGTTAATCCTTTCTGACACATTTCACTCCTTTGTAACCTCTTTGACCAATGAATAAATTAAAGGTGTCTTGTCAGCAGAAACACAGCAGGATGCATCAGTGTCACAGGACGGATAATAGACGGGAAGTGTTGCTGCTAAGATCATGTTCAAGCCAGAGAGCAACAATATAAATTGATTTGTCCATAACACACTTTTCTCGAGGTTTTTCAGCTGAGATCGTGGAACAGCCTGTACGCGCCACTTCCATAGAGTCCTCACTGACAAATCCTCACAAACTTTGACATTTGACTGACGGGAGGACGTCACCGTGCAGCGTAGTAATGAGCCTCTTTATATGGAGCCAGCTTTTCACTGTCAGTTTCTTTTTTCTGTTTTTTTTACTCCATTCTGGCACAATACTGATGCAATGCAAAACCATTTACTTTTCTTTTTTATGTTCCTTCCCTTTGTGGATTAAAAAAGCATAATTGAATTGAACTGACCTGAATGGGTGATTATCAGTTCTGTCAGCTGTTTAACTAATGTGAACAGAACCAACCATGTGACGTCCCAACCGGTACCTGATCAAGGTGATGCTCCACATCATTTAGATGAAGCCTCAGTTCAGTGTTTTTGTTAATTTTCTGAAAAGCTTCTGAAGATCTGCAGGTGGTAGCGGACTGATTCTGTCATGAAAGACAGTAGCTTTTATTCAGGAAGACACACATTTTCCTTTCTGTTACCTTTCCGTTACCTGGGGATCATCGTTCCGCTCTGATCTCTTATTCTCATATCAGATCATCCTCCAGTTCTCCTTCATCTCTCTTCCCGCAGTGCTGTTGAGATAATTGACATCATTTTCTCGAAGGGTTTTAGCTCACGGCTCTATTTGTTATCCATCTTCTGTATAGTTATTTTTTATTATTTTTTATAATGCCGGTCTGTTTATTATAGATAAATTTAATTCCTTTGGGTCTCTGTAAATAATTCACCTATTTGTGATAGGTAAAAGAAAAGTATCAGGCAGGCTGTACTGTATATTTTTCAAATAGTGAATTATTCTCCACCCAGTTGTCATGTTGCACTTTCTTTTTTCCACTCTTAAAGGTTTTAAATTACACTGATTCTAAAGCGAACAAAGTATACCAGTAATTACTGTTAGTCCTTGTTACTTATTCCTGTTTCATATGCCGCAGCAGACTCTGATTATAAGACGACCCCTATTTTTCAAATATCATTTTGGAAAAATAAAAAAATAAAATATGATGAAGGCAATAAGGTTATTCATAAAACAATTTTTTTATTGTAAAATTACTATAGAAAAAAATCCCACAGAGATAACATTCTACTGTATTGTTAAACATTTTAATGATTTCATCTTTTTAGGAAGTATGGTACCATATTTTGGTGTCAGATTTCCATGTTATTTAAGATGGTAATATGGTACTATTTTAGAAAAATGTGTTCTCTTCAAATCTGAGAATATGACTCTGAATAAGCTACAGCGATGTAGTTCAATAACTGCAGAACTATTGAAGTCGAGTTTTATTCAAGGACAATATAAATAATTTAGTCTGAAAAAAACTACTTCTGGACTCCAATAAAACTTTCAAAGCCCTTTGCTGGAGTTGGCTGCTGGTTCCTCCATTCTAACTGGTTAGCTAGGTGCAGCTCCATCTAGTGGCGCAGATGTGTAATTACAATGGAAAACTCTAGTCCTCGACTATAGACCTTTTCGACTTAAAAATTGTGGACATGCGCCCCCTAGTGGCGCCGCCATAACTGGAGTGTGCGGTGCTCCACCAACTAACCCAAACACAGCAGCGTGGAGCATCTGTTACTGATAACGCAGACATGTCTTGGATTGATGATGTTAGGCAGTGGCCTCCAGTTACAGATGAAGGTAGTTTATCGCTGTTTTTAATGATTGGTTATGGAAATAGCATGATCTATTCCCATAACCAAACACTAAAAACTGTGGGAATACGTGAAAAATGCAACGCTGGCTATAACTAACGTCAACAAGCCATAAAGATTATGCTACTGTAACGTTAACGCTAGTGGTAAATTAGGCTATGTGTTAATGTTATATTTAATTTATTTTATCATTCTCCTAATTCATTCATTCATTGATTTATAGGCTTGTGCTAGCGCCGAGGGCTACAGTAGCCTCATACTGCTGTTCTTTCGGCCAGAATCGTCCGGGACTCTCAGCGAGACTATGAGTAGTACGAGATTGAATGTTAACGAAAACTCACCCGGCTGTATTCATTTGGAACAAAGTCCTTTCTGTTGATATTTTTCACCCACGTCTTCCTAACTTCTTGTTCTGCAAACAAGGCAGTCTTCGTGCAGTAAAGGCTTGTGTATTTCACATACTTTCTTCTTCCATTGTTGAATTTTCACGCCATTGTTGGCACAGTTTATGACGGAACATGTATTCCCACTCGACCGACTCGACATTATAAAAATATATATTTGTAGAAAGAGAAAAACACTGGTTAATCTGCGAGCCGGTGAAAGTGTTGCTCTGTAGCACAAACGCAGTACGCCAATGGCGGACGGGATACTTCCGGGGGGGCTGGCCCGAAAAGGTCTATAGATTTACATTCTCTGTTAACCGACAGGAGCCCAATACAACCTGTGTGATGTTACAAGTTCCTGCAGTGCCAGAATAAAGTGTCCGTTCCATGCAGAGAAAATCTGACTTTTTGTTTTGTTGTTGTTAGCTTGTTACCCGCTAGCACACTCCAGCAATGGCGGACGGGGTACTTCCGGGGGGCTGGCCCGAAAAGGTCTATAAGACAACCCCCATTTTTGAAAATATGATTCCTAGAATAAAATATCGTCCTATTTTTGGGCTAATATGGTAATAGTTTGCCAACACCTCAGTGGATTTTATCATCAGAGTTTTGTTGGGGGACATGTCTCATTATAAACATTATTATTATAAACATTATAAACGGATGTTTTCATCCGTCTGTCTGCCAGATGTGTAATGAATGTGTCTGTGTCAGCGTCATCGAAAGTGTCGACTTTAGCATCTATTTTGGTTTAATTTTCAGTCAAAAATGTATATTAGGTTCTGTGAAATTTTAGTGAAACTAAAGAGTCAGTCTTTGACCGTGATCTATTATAAAATGGATGGTTAATTAATTATCAGGAAACCCTCTAAGCTTTATACAATCTTCAAGGTTATGTGCTTTGAGCAGCTTTCACATTTTCACATGAGACTTTTCCCTAATTGTTATTTCATATCATTTGATGTAGCTGTGCTGTTCTCTTTTATAAACTGCTTCTCTAATTTTACAGTCTGAGGTCTTTCAAGTTAAGCTTCTACTGAATCACACCATCGTGTCGGCTTACGAGAATATTTAGTAACAGGTTGACTAAATAATATTTATGTAAAAGAATAGGAACATGAATTGATAAATATAAAGACAAATGGGTTAAATGAATAAGGATCAAGGAGACTAAATTGATTCTGTACAAGAATCGATTTAGTTTCTAAGGGCCCAGAAAAAAGAGATAATATTAAAATATTATTATTACACTTAGAATCCCAATGAATTTATTGATCCCTGAGGGGAAATTGCTCTTTGTTACAGCTGTTCCTATGCAACGATTTAAAATATAAGAATGAGTACCACAGTTACTAACACTGAATGTAAAAATTAAAAGTATGTAAAAAATGTGTAAAAATACTAAATTGGATTTCCTTAACACTGTTTGGCTTAAAGTTTTTTTTCTCCCACTGTGGGAGTTTTTTTTTACCTGCCATTATCATTGATTGGATTTAATATTATAATTTTAGTTAATGATATTTGCTCGGGGGTCATGATCTGGGTCTCTGTAAAGCGCCTAGAGACAATTGACATTGTAACAGACGCTATATAAATAAAATTGAATTGAACTGAACTGAATTGTACAGGAGAAATTTAAATTTAAGTTGCTCAGCAATTTTTATACTTTCTATTTTCTTACCAAATAGAATTATTTCTGTCTTGTCTTGGTTTAACTGGGAGACTTCAGCGGTCACATGGGTAACGACGGCATTACCTGGAAGGGCGTCAACAGCCTTTCCAATCTGAACCCGAGTGGTTTTCTGTTGTTGGGCTCCAGGCACTGAAAGATATGATAATGGACCAGAGTCGTTTAGTGAAAGAGTCAAATGAATCAGTGTCATCTGCATATCTGAGGTCACAACATTGTTGCCATGTATGATCTGACCCAGGGGAGGCTTGTAGCGGTTGAATTACAGCAGTCCAAGAATAGACCCCTGAGGGACTCCACACGCCATGTACTTACCCGTGGAAACAACAAAGCTCCTGCTTTCAAAATATGATCTGAACCAACTGACAACTGGACCTGATAACCCCACCTAGTTTTCCAATCTGTCGAGAAGGATTTTATGGTCCACAGTATCAAAGGCTGAACTGAGATCCAGCACACAAAAAATGACACTTTCAATTCGATTCAATTCAATTCAATTCAATTCAATTCAATTCAATTCAATTCAATTCAATTCAATTCAATTTTATTCTATTTTATTTTATTTTATTTTATTTTATTCTATTTTATTTTATTTGTATAGCATCTGTTACAATGTCAATAGTCTCTAGGTGCTTTACAGAGACCCAGATCATGACCCCCGAGCAAATATCATTAACTAAAAATATAATATTGAATCCTAAACAAGGATAATGGCAGGTAAAAAACTCCCACAGAGGGAGAAAAAAAACCTTTAAGTCAAACAGTGGCAAGAAAAAACTCCACATTAAGAGGAAGAAACCTGGACCAGGACCTGGATCATATGGGAGGGTCTGTCAGCACCCTCGCTGCTGCGTTCTGGATCAGTTGAAGGCTATTCAGCGAGCTTTTCGGACATTCTGCTACCAACGCATTACAAGAATCCAGTCTAGAACTGACAAACAAGTGGATTAATTTTTCAGCATCACCCTGGGAGAGGATGCTCCTAATTTTGGCAATATTTCAGAGATCAAAAAAGACAGTGTTGCAATATGCTGCTTAAACATTTTACCCGAAACATAATAAAAAAAAAACAAAAAGAAGAAACATATGAAATGCATGTACCAAAACTTTGAATTATCCTGCCTGAAAGAGGGGGCAGACAGCCCACTTCCAGGTGAGTGGAGTCCATTAGATGGGCTTTTTTTTCCCACACCTGCTAATGGAAATGTCACTGATGTCTGTGATCCTCTGTGTCTGCAGCAGAGAAACTGACACAACTCATTCATACGAGACGTAAAGACATTTTCCACATCTGTAAAAGACGGTGAGAATGGAGACATCCAGACCGGCACACTTTACTCTCCTGAAGAAGCAGAGGCTCTGATGAAGTATCTTTCTTTGAACAGTTGCGTTGACCCTCCATGTCAGGTCGTCAACTCTATGTACTCCCAAGTACTTAAAGTTTCGGACCGTCTCAACAGCTCTGGGAAATGAGCGGTAGAGATGGTTCCCGAGGGAAATTACATCACCCTGCCTGAAGTCCACAGTCTCCTCCGGAGGAGTTATTTGTTCTGCAACAACCCGCCAGATATTTCCCCTCTCACCTCCGCTCTGACTCCATCCCGCCACTGCTGTGTGGTCTGTAAACTCAACAGTATGACCGTCTAAGTACACGGCCGTGTGGTCACAAGTCAGCAGAGTGTACAGCAGGGCTCAGAAAACAACTCTGAGGGAAGCCGGCGTTGGAGAAAATGTTGAGGCACTGTTGGTTAAAACTACAGGACCCAGATGCAAAGAGATAATTACAGTCCAAGTGCTGCTGGTTTGTTGAGCAGGATTTGTGCGAGACGGAGCTAAAGTCAAAGAAAAGCTGTGACCATGAGAGTCCCTGTTCTCCCAGTGAGTTACCAGGTCAACCACAGGTGATATTACATCATTAATGGAGCGGTTCTTTTATGTATACTGATGAGAGTCCAGGCTGTCATCGATACTTTCTTTTATGTGAGTCATTTGAGGTGTAACAGGGCTGATGATGTCAGTTTGAAGATGTAGGTACTGAACTGAAGCCTTCATATCTTACACAGCAACACTGAGTAAATGAGTCGATTCAAACATGTGTGTGACAGAAACTCTCCCTCCTTTTGTCATCTCTCCTGCCTTTTCTGCAGGTGTCTATGGCCGTTTCCAAAACCTCCTGCTATACTACAACTGCAAACTGATTATACAAAATGATGCCAAAAGAAACTAGAAGATCTACCACATGCTGAGCTTCTTCTAGGAAATATTTATAGAATGACCAGTCTAAAAAACACTGGATCCAGTCATAAAATACAGGACAACAGCAGTCACATGACTGGAAACCCTTGTTGTGCAGATAACTATCTTAGGAGACAGTTGTTAATAACAAGAAAGGTATTAACAAGGTTAATAAACTGAAACGGGGCACCACCTGGTAAATCAGGAAACAGACTAAACGGCACAGTCAGTCTCAAAATGGCTGTTGTTCTATGTTCCAGCTGTGACCAGATGTGGCGCTATAGAGCAGCGGTTCCCAAACTTTTTTAGCCGCGCACCCCCTTCTATGTCTCAACCGGGTTGACGCACCCCCGATCCCCCACCCCTTAAAAAAAACGAGCTTTATTATAGCCATATTAAAGTCGCCATGTTTATTCATGCTAAAATGACCAGAACACACATATAACATAATAATCACAATCACAAAAATGCGCTCTCCCATTTAAATTAAACTGAAACACTGTAACACAGTTCCAATATAATGAAACAAAGTTATGCGCAGGCTTCCACTTTTAAGAGCAAAGAGGATGGATGACATGCTCAGACTCAGTGGCAGAAAGCAGATAAGTTGAGGAAAATGTTAGAATATTTCGAACATTGAACAAAAATTGCAACAATTTTAAATAACCGTGGAACTAACACAACCCGTCATCATAACACAGGTTATGGAAATAAAATTTGAACGCCAGTAATTTTAATTCTATTCCAATAAAGTTCCAATAAAGATATTTTCCCTGATTTCAGCCAATTGAGCATATTTGCGAGAATGAATAAAGTAGAGGCCACAAGCTAGGTGCAAATGCAGTGGTAGAAGAATATAACTTCTTCTTCTACGCTTCACTTTAAGATGACGTGCATTTTGAATAGCCTGCATTTATTTATTCATTAAAATTACAGTTTTTGATTTAAAATTGTACAAAGGAAATGTTTATTTACACATCTTTATTGTGTGAAAACAAAAAAAATTATCAGACCGCCATTACATTTTTCATCTCGCGCACCCCCCTAGAGGCAGCTTGCGCACCCCACTTTGGGAATCCCTGCTATAGAGCAACAGAGAAGGTGTCAGTCCGAGCACAGACCTCTTCAACCAGCAAATGTTACAAAACTGTATAAATATAACCACAACTTCTCTCATTAGAATGTATCAGAATTTATTAACACGTATTAAGATGAACAAACAGTTGAATCAAGATCCTGATATCTACTAACTAAAAGACAACTAGACAAACATAAGCAAATAAACATTAAATGGAAAAGGTGTCAATGTATATGCATGTATGCTGGGGGACTATGGATGTATGTGTGTGTGCACGCGCACGTGTGTGTGAGAAAGAGGTAAACTAAGATGGTTTTGTAGTGCGTGAGAGGAATCCCGAGGTGGCGGGCGAGGTCACGTGGTAACGTCACTCCGGAATCAAGATGGCTGCCGACAAAGAAGGGATTTTCTCCCGCTGATAATTGTAACGTGGTGTGGTTAGTGGAAGAAAATGATGGATAGATGCAGATAGATGCAGCGATGTGAAGCCACTTCACAGAGCTGCTGAAAAAAACATCAATACAACTCACAGTTACGGCGGGACCGACGGTCTGGTTCTAAGCATGTGACACACAAGAACAGGGAGTTTGCAAACAACACAAAACTAACTGGATCGCTCCAGAAGCGACTGATGCCGTTGTGATGTTGGTGGGAGTCTGAACTGATGACCAAGGCTCGGTTGGATAGGACAGGGTAAAACGTACGCTTTCATACCTGTTGTAAAACAATAAAATATTGCAAAGCATGTTGGGACTTTGAGTCCTTTTGAGGTTCTTTTGTCTGAGAAAACCTATGTGGTCAGACTTTGCTGGGCGTTGTCATGGTAACAATGGCTCAGCACCCTGCTGGGTTGTGGGTTCATGGGGTTAATGTTAACATACCACGCAGTAACAGAGCGCCGGACCAGTATTTGGTACCTACATTGTATGTAGGTATGGTATAGAATGGCTTTTAATGTATAGAATGAATAGAATTTTAATGTATAGAATGGCTTTTAACGCTTTTAATGGTTAAAAAGCTCCTTCCTCTGTTGGTAAAAACAGCTTATCTAATTGGATAGTAAACTAAGGCGGAAGATCAGAACAGCTAAAGCAGAAAACTGCTGGTTTAACACGTTCTTGATACGTTTTGTTTAATGAAAGCAACGGGATAATGGGCAGAGACAAAATCAGTTAGGGAAAATAAATAGAATAGAATAAATAAGCTATATAAGAAGGAAAAAAATCACAGTGAATATATAAAAAACTGATAAGGTTATTTTCATTTGAGCAAAAACATTTTTTATACCCGTAACGCTGTTTTGATCAATTAAGCAGCTATTTTAGTACAACTTTCCAATAAATGTTCCATTGCTGATGGAGAGACGATTATAAACGTGCTGTAACACACACACACACACACACACTACTTTCTCAGAAGAACTTTGACTCTCCCCAGAGATGAAGTGAAAATCCCTCAAATAGAAAGCAAGTGAGAACGAGAGGACAAATGAAGAAAAGTAAAAGGGCAGATGTAGGTTTCATAAAGCAGAAAGAGCGTGGAGCGATGGAGCAAATTGATCAGATTATATCTGGCCATAGAGTCGTTGAAATCAAATAACGGGCCTGCGGAAATATTTTCTCTTTCACTTTCTGGGACCAGAACCCAAAGATGGTCTCATTTCATTTCAGTAAATATCTCCACTCCTCTCACTGCTGCTTTATTGCTTTACGCTCCACAGATGCACGTCGACGCTTCGGACCGGCGCTGTGGTGATCCTGGTGCCGCCCGTCCGTCACCTCCACCGTTATTATGTTCAAACCCGGTTATTACAGAGCTGAAATACAGCTGTGAGCCTTCATAAAGCGCAGAAATCATCCTTTAGTGCACCAGGTGTGGACTGACAAGAAAATTATTTTGGTAACCCACAATCAATATTTAAGCCACGGTGATAAAAAGCGCTTTCTGCAGGTGCAATACTCTTAAAACACCTCAGTCGAAAACAAATATTAATAAAGACCTGAAGGAGCAGTAAATCACAAAATAATACGTTTCCACTTGTGAGCTCTCAAGTCGTTTCTTTACTCAAACATGGAAAACAACGCAGGCAGGTAATTTTGTTAGCGAAGTGATGAGCTCCAGTATTCACTTTTATCCTGAACTCCTCATATAAATACGTTTCATCAGCTGGTTCTCATTGAAAAGTATCCAATAAACAGAGAATATAATACTGGCGAAAGCCTAACAACAACCTTCTGTGTCTGTCGCCACTCCTGCCGCCATTTCTGTTTTCAGTTTTTTTTTTTTCCTTGACCTCATTCCCTCCATCCCTCCCACCGACTGATGGAGCTGATGGTTTCCAGTCCGTCAGCCATCACTGCTGAGGTTAGAGGAGCAGCGTAACTGCATGTCAGGTAAATCAAAGACTGTCACAACTGTCTTTGAATGATGCTGTCGGTGGAGTGGGGGGGTGGGGTGGGGGGGGGGCGACTGTGCATCTGACAAACTTGATCCTTTACTGGTCCATCCATAATTCAGCAACTCAGCTTGAGTTATAAACACCAGAAACCTGCTGTTTTCAAACCAGTTAGCTAAACTCACAACGTTGGTCTGACAAACAATGTATAAAACTTATTTAATTAACCAAAAATAAAGAAGGAAAAAAGACTTTTGTGTTTAAGTTGAGAGAGCTTGCTGCTAAAATCAAGTATAAAATGGTCACCACAAGGTGTTGCTGACTTTAACGACAAAACTAATGATCAAATGACCTTAAATATGCCAAGAAGCATCAATATATGGAGCGCCGTTTGGGTCATAATTCAATGAATAAATAAGTATATTATTATGAAATACAGGCGTTTATTATTATGAAATATTTCCCATTATTATGATAATGGTTTCATTTTTCATAAGAATGAGCTTTTACATATTAATGGCTTTGTTTTGTATAAGAATGATTTGTGTGTCAATCACAGCAGAGAGGGCGGAGCCATTTATGTGATTGGCTGCTCTTTCATTCAGGCATAAGCAACAGAACAGTGACTCGTCAAATCGGATCAAAATAGTATCGCCTGATAAATGATCATTTTCGATATTGTCTGCTAACCTGGTCAAGGTTTCCCGTAGCTCAGTCCAAGCTGCCATAGCTACAATCGGACTAGGAGCGCACCTTGATGACGCCACGGCCCACTGCTAACGGGACCTCACGGCCAAAACTAGTCGATGTCAGAGCGTAGAATGGAGAAGGATCAGCCAATGAGCGTGCAGGTCAACCACTGGCCCCGCCCACTGGCAAAATGTGATTATTACGTAAAAGCTCATTCTTATGAAAAAGGAAGAAATTATGTAAAAACTCATATTTTTATTATTATTTAATTTTAGTTTAATGCATAACAGTTTATTTCAGAATGGCTTTTTTTTATCTAAGAATATTTCATAATCATAATTTTTATTCATATTAATAGGAAATATATCATAATAATACACATATATTTCATAATAATGGCAAACATTTTATAATAATTGATACGTATGTCATAATAATAAATGCCTGTATTTCATAATATTAGATTAATTTATTAATTGAATTATGACCCAAACGGGGCTCCATATCAATAACCATAATGGATGTGAAGTAAATGTAGATCTGGTAGAATGTAGACTGATGTGTTTCTCACGTTAATTAACTGCAGTTTGACCAAAAACTGAATAACAGGAAGCAAAGAGTGGCCACATGAAAAAGCACAGCTGGATCACTTGAGCTGTACGAGAATATCAAAGCAAAGAAAACACTCTGAAGCAAAATGTGCTTCAGAGACCCGGAAAGTGAACGACTGTTTAGATTTGAACTGTGGTCGTTGATGGACCCGCTCTGATTATTTATAGCTGAATTAACCGGCTAGCCTCATCTGGCTTTAGAGATAATTACACAATTATCACAAGTACAGTGTTGCCTTCTAAAATTGCCTCATGGAAGCGTGAACAAACTGAAAAAATATCGTATAAAAACCTGCAGGACTGCATGAAAGTGTTTGCAACTGTGTGTGACAGATAAACTCCTGTCTGATCACCTGAAAACTGTTCTCAGAGTATTTAAATGTAGACTCCATATTTACTCATTTAAGATACCATTTATTTAATATAACTCTAAACTTTAGATTTCCTCTACATGCATTAACACACAGTTTTAAGGAGTTTTTATTCCACAGGAGTTTGACATGAGAAATGGAGATCAGGAATCCAACACTGACGTCCTCATTAGTGAATGACCTGTCAGGTAGATAAGATACATTTATCCGATATGGAAGCGTTAATTAAGGCACATGTACATCCTTCAGCTTTCTAATTAGCTAGTTCTTTTTTTTTCTTTTTTTTAAACGATAGGATAAAAGGTTTTGTTTCAATTTCTTAGCCTTGGTCAGTTTAACAGGAAACACATATTTGAGGTGATTTGGTGCATAATGTCCAGTGTCTTTTAAATGTCATGCAGCCCCCTCCCCCCCCCGCCCCCACCCAAGACCCAACACATTGTGGGATACGTGTCATCTTGCTGCAGGTGGCGCCCCGTCGCCTCCTGGTCTTCATCCGGCGCCGCAGCCGCCTTCCATGTCGCCTCCTAGCTTCCGTCTGGCACCGCGGTCGCCCACCTGGACTTTTCCTGTCTGGCCTTTGTTTTCTTTTTTTTGGTTCGTGGCGTTCCGGCCCCCTCCACCCGCCCTGGTGTGCTCCCCTTTCTTGGTTGGTTCTGTTTTGTTTTTGGTTTGGGGGGGGGTCGGCCATGACAGCCCTGTGTGTGTCTGTCAAGTTGCCATCTCTCCCTGTCTTTAGTGGTTCCTGTTTTACTTTGAAAGGTCTGTCTTGTCTCCGTTGTTTTCTACTTTGCTTCCTTCCTCTCGTTACCTTGATTCCCTGCACCTGTCTCTCCTTTGTTCCCTTGGCTTCTAAGTTCCAGAAGCTTGCTGATGACGTCCCACTCTCTCAGGTCAGATCCCGGGTTCATTCCTACAGACTCTGAGGAATATTGTCTCTGTCATTCAGGGCCTCAGGCATCCCAGCGGTGCTGTATATGTTCAGTGGAGTAAGCAACCATCTGCTGCACCACCTTCACAGCGAGAAATCCTCTCCCTGCAGCAGCCCTGTGAGCTCTTGTGTTGTCGTTTTGCAGCCTAAAGTTGTTCCCATTGACCCTTCTTGCATGTGAGAGGTTCTCCAGCGTTGGCGTTTCAATCCAGCGCCACCGATGATGGAGGTTCTCAACATGCGATGACCTTTTTTTTTCCATCTAAACAGTCAAGTGCACAGCAGCGCTCATGTTTAATAATGTTGCCATTATTGTTGCCAGTAAAACTGCCCAAACATCTCGTCTGATAGTTAGTCATGGTCAACCTGGAGATTTTTGTGGCCTCCAATGATCTTCCTTTTGATCACGTTTGATGATTTTACGGCCCAGACTCTACGATGTCCCGAGGTAAAGTTGGCTTGTTTATGTCTATTTCACTGAGACTCAGTTCTCCTTTCAGCTGATGTTAACTGATTACTGATATGTATAAATAAGAACAGAAATAGGAATGTGTCTAAAAATATATACAGTCATGGAAAAAATTATTAGACCACCCTTGTTTTCTTCAGTTTCTTGTTCATTTTAATGCCTGGTACAACTAAAGGTACATTTGTTTGGACAAACATAACGATAACCACAAAGATTGTTCATAAGAGTTTTATTTAAGAGCTGATATCTTACCATTTTCCATGGTTTTCTTGATTATAACCTAAATCACTTAAGTTTTTACATCAATAGCTATGGCGTTGTACTGCCAAAAACACTGCTTTTATGCATTCAGTGTTTTCTTTTCTGTCTGTTTTAGTCACATGATGACGTTTAGTGGTACCAGGTATTAAAATGAACAAGAAAGTGAAGAAAAAATGGCGGGTATAATAATTTTTTCCATGACTGTATATTCTAACTTTATGGGTGTCAACACTGTCTTTTGTAGAACACAGGTAGGGTTCAAAGGTGTGGATCATTTACCTGTCACTGAGGTAAATAAAATAAATGTTGCTACTTAACAGCAAATGCTTCTGTTCTAGCAGGAAAATGTATATAAATATCATAAAGATATAGAAATGATTGATTAAACGATTGTCTGTGCATTTGTGTGACGGTTGGTCCATGTTCGTTGTTATCAGTTTCACAACGAGCCACATGTGAACGGTGGAGACGAAGTCCTCAAACAGTTTCTCTTCTTTCAGACTTCTTTCCTTCCTGCTGCAGATGCAGATCTTCCTGCAGCAGCGACGAGGCTTCAGCTGGATTCCTGCGCTACAGGAGGCCTGCTGCCAGGGGCTGATACGTGATGAAGAAGCTGCTCTCTCTGGGGGCTCCAGGAGCATCCTTGAAGGCCCTCAACACCCCCCCCCCACACACCCTCCACACCCCTGCTGCTGGGCCAGGACACAGAATAACATACTTTTATAGAGAAATGTTCAATGACGCAGCGATCATCCCTGCAGCTCCATCGCTCCCTGCTGCTACTCTGAATAAAGGAAACCTCTCTGGGGGATTTTGGGCTGGAAAGTGAATCGGTTTGATATCAGTTCTTCTTTTGATGTATCTTTTCCAGAATGTTTCTTAAATGACCTTTTTGATATCGCGTGTTCAAATGAAACTTTTTTTTTTGTCCTTCATCCGTGTTCACTTTTTTTGAACATCAGAACCATTATCAGTCCCCATGTGGTGGGACACGGTGGGCGCTGTTTAAATAACACACGGATCTGTCTACTTTGTTCTAAGTTAGTAGTAAATTTGAGGGATCTGTTTTCCTGAACGTTGCAGCACTTTCACAGTAGACTTTTCAGTTCTTTTAATTCCATTCCTGTTGCAGTACTTGTTTTTAATTGTTTTTAATCTGGTTGTTGATGTCTGACTTCAAAGAGATAGATGGTTGTTGTTGTGTGATCAAACAGATTCTGTTCGTCTGTTTGTTGAAGCATGAAATCTGAAGATGTTGTGTCGTGAATTTCACGTGTTGTAAAGATTGTTAAGGATTTTTTTGCATGTCTGTCTCTGGTTTGATGTTTTAATTTCCTGGGAGTCAGCTCTCAGAAAAGGTAGATTCTGTGAGCGGTGTCACTGGGGTGGGGGGATGTTCATGTGATGATGTTCGTTGTTTTTGGGTTTCATTTGATGATTTCCTTTGCAGAAGTTGTTTGAAGTCAGAATCATGTCTGTTTATCAGTTTCAGCCTCAACTGGGAGTATCCTGAAGGTTTTGTTATCACTGATGGTCTCTGGTGTTTTTAGGGGGAAGCATCTCGGGGCTGGTGGTGAAATCGATGAGCTCTCAATGGCGCCGAAGCTTGGGTTGGGAGTCTGGGGGAGAGGTTAAAAGTGCATTGCTCTAATTTCAATGTGTGGGCTGTTTAAAGAGTCATTCTGGGTAGGTTTGACTTTGTGATTTAAAAGCTCAGGATTAAAAAGGAGGGATTCGATGTTGGTTGAAATTATCAAAAGGTGATGTTTACTAAAGTAGTGCTTGAGACTATAGAAACAAGGTCAATCAAAGAGCTTTTTACAACCATGAATACAAAGAATTAATATGCCACGCATAATATTTCAATTGGCCGATGATACACTTTCCTAACATCACAAGAGATGCCAGGAGAATGCATGCCTAAAGTCAGATTTTGTCCATCTTTTAGGATCCAAAAAGGTTGGGATCCATTTTCTTCTGAGTTTTATGGCTCTTTGTCTCGAAAAACCATTGTCCATGTGAAAGTCTTCAGACCAATTGTTTGTCCAGGCAGGAGAAAACATTTGTTATAACCTATGGTCGTAAACGTTCCTTGGTAAAACAAAACATAAATGTCGGGAAAAGTTGGGTATCATTTGGCAAAAGAAATGCAGCCATCCTGAGAGCCAAAACTAAGTTGAGTGCTCAGAGTGTTCAAAAAGAAGCCCTAACATGCAAGACAGTGTTCAAATTAGTAGGTCACAGGGTAAGATCTATTCAAATGCAAACAAAAGCAATCAAAACAGAAAAAACAATGCAGTGGAGGTCAAAAAAAAAACATGTCAAACTCATTTAATGAAAATACAAATCAACAGTAAACCTGAATTTAAGGTGACACAAATGTCATTGATAATGATCATCCATCAGGGAAAATCCTTCTGACACCTTCTGTTCCATTTGCTTGAATTCCATCCGTTTCCTGAACATGAACATGGTCAAAAGGGTGGTTCGACTCCACTCCGTAAAACATCAAGTACTGCCGGCTCAAAGCACTTCTCACACCTTACCTGGATTGAAGCAGTCAGATGAAGATATCGGCTTATTCCAATACTACATTGTAATCCAAAAAGAAAACAGTAAAAAATGAAAAAGTAACCAAGAAAATCCCTCAAGTAGCACAGCATTCAAACCAAGATAAAAAAATACCTCAAAAACCAACGTTATCATTGAAGATGACTTTGTTCGAAAGCTCAAAAATATAGAAAATGCTCACAAGTATTGATAGAGCTACTGCAACAAGCTGCCACCATGAACGGCGCTGTCCTTGAATATTTAAAGCTAGATGACAGAATCATTTTAATCAAAAGTACAGTAATGATTATCAGCAATGATGCTACAGATGCAGGCACTATTCTTCACTACATTAGGACAGTAAAAAAAAATGTATGTTAAACTACAAAGAGACCCTAAAAAAGAGCACGTATGACTGTGTTCATGAATGTATGTGTGAATAAGTGTTTCCTCACAGGTATCAGGATCAAAACCAAAGGAAGAAAGTGGAGCTTCAAGTCTGTTTCTTTAGTCCTGTTTTAGTAGCCCGTCCCATTGCCTGTGTGTATATGATAATAATAATAAGATGACATTAAGGGCCCCAAATGCACATTCATCAGGGACTTTGCAGACATGCATGTTTCCTGCAGTTATTCCAGACGAGGTAAACGGGATCGCCGTTCGTCTGCTCCTCGCCAAATCGACAGGAACGTTGCCTGGAAATTCTCGTGAGGTTCAGCTTGTCAATGTCCTTTTCTGTTTCATTTTTCACCCTCCCGCCAAATCTTCACTTCTCGAATCACTGGAGTTCACACTGGCCACGGTTACATAATGTTTTTATTATTAATTCCAAACTAAACTATTTTCCTTCGAGTTTACATAGAAATAGTAATTCCGAATTGAGGTTTACATGGAAAACACGTTTGATCGGCTTTATCCAATTCCGCTTTAGGTCTGGGGGTTGGGAAGGGTTCTGATTGGATGGGGGGGGGCGGAAGTCTTTACATCTACCGGAAGAAAACAAACTTAGCAACAACTCGATTAGCAACAACATTCCACTTATTTTTGACCTGGGTGGCGTCTCTATCTGTGAAACCTCCTTCATTTAACCTGGCCGCTACAACTTTGAAAAGCTCACAATTTTTATGTTTCCTGCCATCTGTTCTTTTAATTATTTCCAGTTCCTCCAAGCTATTTATTAAATAAATCGTCTCTGCTCTTGAACACCGTTTACTGCGTGCCGCCATCTTGAAACTTTGTTTTGAAAACAAGCCCAGCGCGGAATATAAGCGTCATCACGACAGACGGGCAAGAGAACTAGCATGCGCAGAAAGACGGGAATTAATTTAAACAGGAATGAGTGTAAACATGACCGCGGAATTATTTTATTCAGAATTTAAATCAGAATAAACCAGACACTTACTTCGGAATTAAGTTTAATTCGGAATTGACATTTTCATATGGAATTAGGTGTTTACATGGTGACTTTTATTCGTATTTAACTTTAATTCTGAATTAAAGAGGAATTAAACTTCCCATGTAAACGCACTGACAGTCACTTTAAAACTGGAAGTTTACAAGTCATACAAAAGCCCCAAATGCAGCGCTGACCACCGGTTCCAGTGCTGCCACCTAGTGGCCACCATTTTAGCAGCACTCAGGCTTCACCTATAAACATCAAGTCAAGATCAGAATGAAGCTGTCTACAAGACATTATTACTGCGCAAACCTTAAAGAAAACAAAATCCCCTTTCAGCACAGGTTAACAGTTGAACGCTCCGCGGGGGGGCATCTGGAGGTTAATGGCCTTGGGTCCGTTTTCTTTTGAAGAAGATGTGTGACTTTGATCTCTCATGTAATAGTGTCCTTCAAAAAGACACTTAAACTCCCCAGAGGTATATGACATTTAAATCTCTTTTTCTCATTTGCTCATTGGTTGAGAGATAGTGAGACATAAAGGATGTGGAGTGTAAAGCGTTAAAAAGAAAGTCTATCCCCTTCAGTTATAAGGGTTTATGTATTGATATTAAAAAACAAACAAACATGTAGTTCAGCTTTTTCTTTTCATTCATGCAAAAACACACGTTAGGTGCATTAAAAGGATGGTAGAAGTGCTTAGACCCTAGTAGTGTCAGTTATTTTAGTGCATTATCACCAAGATAACTTTAAGATATCCCAGTTTAAAGCTTAACAGGTAAATGCTTGACTGGTCAGTTGACACCAATCAGCTCCTGCTGCATTTTCAGGTCTTCAGCTAAAGGGGACGCTGGATCAATACTTTCATAGTCATTAGAGGGCTTCACTTTTGTCGACAGGTAATCACGGGGTTCTCATTGACCCGGGCGGGATGCGCCGGACCCCTCGACAGTAACGACTCCAGAGTTCGGACCGAAACATCAAAGCAGACTGGCGCTCAGAAGTTAGCCACTCCTACTGCGCGTAAGATCTCCAAATCCTTAGAGGGCTCATTAATTCGAGGATCAAGGAGACCCGTAACAACCAGCGCACGCACCATTTTTCTCCTTTTAAACTTTAAAATTCATGTCAGGATATTGTTGTTTCATTATAAAACTGTATTTATAAAAAACTGAATTGATAATAAAGCAGCATTAAATGCAGGCTGAGTGCTCGTGTCGTAGTCAGCAATTCGATTATTGTTCATTCTGAAGGAGTCATCTGTGCTTCAGCAGTGGGAATGTTGGTTTCATGGAAAGGTGGTAACTACAAGGATGGTTCTGACCCGTGAGCTGAACCCGACAGCCCCGAGCAGAAGCTCCAGTCGCACAACAGCAACATGTTCAGTGCAGTTGTGTTTTTGTCACAGCCGACTGACCTCCGAATCAATCATCCTTCTCACCGAGTGTCTCCACACGGCGTCCCGGTCGTCTTTCAAACACATAAATTGATCATCTTTGACATCATCAGGCTGCGAGGGCGAGCTGTGAATAACGAAACCAGCTCATTAAGCAAACCAAAGAGGTGGTGTGAACGAAATACAATATGAAACTGCAGCGCATTAATAGACTTGCCCGACATCAAAAAATGTGCAGAGAGTTAATTTTGTGCATAGATCAGAGAAAACATTCCTTCTCATCAGAGCAAAAAGAAACTTCAGATGTAAAGAGCATAATAATGCTCTGGCCAGAGGATGATGGAGCTGCTGCTGGTTCAGAACTTCTAACAGGGTCTGCTATCGACAAACGAAGCCCACAGACGCCAGAAATCACCTGTTATTTTTAACCTCTGTTCTCTGTGACTGTTTCATGTCCCACTCAGCCAGATGGCGGTGGATGATAATTGGTGCTCGAGACTTAATGTGGGCTTTTTGCAGTTGTTATTTCACTCCTGGGTGCTCCGTGCGCTCCGTTCACCGCCATAACAAAGGAAAGCCGCGAGAAGAGAATTAACGCTAACCACCGTCCTGGGAGCGAGGTGGGATCGGGAGGATTTTTTATTTTAAGAGCATCGCAGGCTCTTAAAAAAACGTGCATTATTCATCCCGACGGCGTGTATTAATGCACAGCTTCAATACACGAGAGCGCTCGTTAACTCGATATCCACAGAGAGCGTTTGAGCGACTGAAGAGCATTAGCACCACAAACAGCAATCAAAACATCCCATTTATCTTTGTCTTCCTGTCGTCCTGCAGAGGAATCTGATAAACACACTGGTGAACGACAGAACAAAGAACGGATAACAGAAGAGGAGGACATCACTCACAAACGCCCCGACACCGGGAGACGATCAGAATCTGTTGTTTCTTCACTAAATTATCTGGGTTATTAATTTAATTCACGGTTAAACGGGCGCTTGACAGGACAGGATGGATGCAGAGAAAGTGAGTTGTGTTGGTGGTAAGTGGGTCAGATCTGCCCCCCCCCCACCCCCTCCATCAAAAACACAGTTATCTGTTCATAAAGAGTTTGTTTGTAGATAAAAATGGAAAAGGAAGAGTTTGCAGTATTATTTATGTAAACTTTGAAGCAAACATGAGAAATTACGCCTCATTATAAAAACACATTTCAGACTGAATACCTGGGCTCCCAGGTGTTGTCAGCAGGTGAGTAACACGCCAAACGTTCTCTCTTAAACACATCGTGGGTGCGTTTACATGGGAAGTTTAATTCCTCTTTAATTCAGAATTAAAGTTAAAGCCGAATAAAAGTTACCATGTAAACACTTAATTCCATATGAAAATGTCAATTCCGAATTAAACTTAATTCCGAAGTAAGTGGCTGGTTTATTCCCATTTTAATTCCGCATTAAATAATTCCGCGGTCATGTAAACACTCATTCCTGTTTAAATTAATTCCCGTCTTTCTGCGCATGCTAGTTCTCTTGCCCGTCTGTCGCGATGATGCTTATATTCCGGCAGCACGCAGTAAACGGTGTTCAAGAGCAGAGACGATTTATTTAATAAATAGCTTGGAGGAACTGGAAATAATTAAAAGAACAGATGGCAGGAAACATAAAAATTGTGAGCTTTTCAAAGCGGCCAGGTTAAATGAAGGAGGTTTCACAGATAGAGACGCCACCCAGGTCAAAAATAAGTGGAATGTTGTTGCTAACCGAGTTAGCTAAGTTTGTTTTTTTTCCGGTAGACGTAAAGACGTCCGCCCCCCCCATCCAATCAGAACCCTTCCCAACCCCCAGACCTAAAGCGGAGTTGGATAAAGCCGAACTAACGTGTTTTCTATGTAAACCTTAATTCGGAATTACTATTTCCATGTAAACTCGAAGGAAAATAATTTAATTCGGAATTATTTAATTCCTAATTTTAATTCCGAATTAAAAAACATCATGTAACCGCAGCCCGTGTGTTTTGGACGGTTACGGCCCGGAAGCATCTCAGCCTAAAACGTCTCGTTAGTTTGTCACTTCTTTGTCACGGCTGCATCTGCTCTGCTTCTGCCAAAGGAAGTTATTAAAAAATAAAATTGAGGGTCTCCTCATGTCAGCTACTTTCACATTTGCATCATAGTAGCAGGAAATAGGAAAATGCAAACAAAACGAGTGTCTTACGGACATATCTGAGAACAGCTGAGAGGACTGAGTTTGTTCTTTTGTGTCCGTGGTTTTTACCCGTACGGAGGTTTTTTAGCGACGCTTCACGGTTGAAGACCTTACAGAGCGAATCCTGATGAAGCTTAATGGACGTTTGGAACAACAGCATCCAGAACTGAACAAGGACAAAACTGGAAGATTATTTTTTAACTTAGTGGGTGTTTTTGCATTTTGGCTGAGATTTAAGGTAAAGCATGAAACTGTAATTAACGTTGCTTCTTCCTGAACTGATCACGGAGCCGTAAACCCAGAGAAATGTGATTAAGTTGTATTGTCTAAAAACATGTCATGTTGGCAGTTATCCTCGTGTCTTCGGCATAAACGCTGTAACAGCTTTGAGACTATGGAGCAAATCTCTTTATTGCTTGTATTTCTTGCTGTTTTGTGGTAACTGGTGCCACCCCCCCCCCCCCCCCCCCCCCCCCCCCCCCGTTTAACTGCTGTTTTCTGACCAACAACCAGTGGTTGAAGCGGAGCAGCTGAGTTTCAATCCTGTTCACAGATTATCTGTGATGTTGTTATCAAACCCAAGATAACTGAGACGTCGAGATAAAACTAAGCTGGTAGGAAGTAGAGCTGGGCGTTTTTACTGGGAATTCTGGAATTGATCCGATACCAAGTAAATTCAGGGCCAGTATCACCGATACCGATATCAATACCGATACTTTTTCATATAAAGCTTAATCTATCATGAAACTGCTGACCTGTTGGCATTTTTGTGATTTTCATCTTTGGATTATTTTGTTAAAACCGAGGATAACATTTCGTCAAACTTTATAGGTGACAGCAAAATACTTTATTATCACAATTAACATTTTTGTGTAAATATTGATTGGAGTTATTAATGTTTTTTCTTTTCTTTTTTTTCCTTTTTCCTTTCTTTTCTTTTTCCTTTTTTTTCTTTTTTCCTTTTATTTTTTCTTTCTTTTCTTTTTTTTCTCTTTTTTCCTTTTTTTCTTTTCTTTTTTCCTTCTTTTCCTTTTTTCCCTTTTTTCCTTTTTCTTTCTTTTCTTTTTCTTTTTTCCTTTTTTTCTTTCCTTTATGTTTCCTTAATGTATTTTCTAAGTGGGCGGGGCTGGGGGGAGGGGCCAGACTGAGTCTACCTGCATGCTTGTTTGGCCGGTGCCTCTTAGCCGGGGGGGGGGGGGGCACAGTGACAGTGTGTCAGAAACAGACTTCAATGAATTCTTAGTGTTGTGGAAGAGAAAAAAAAGCTTGAGTATCAATCTTTATACACGAGTATCATTCGATATCAATACCAGAGTTGGTATTGATCGATATTATCATTATTTGGATCGATCCGCCCACCTCTAGTAGGAATACTGGATCAATGAGAAACGTTCCAGTGTACCGTAATGTAGCATAATGTTAGCCGTTACCATGGCGTAAAGGGGGAAACAGGTTCAGATCCGAACCACACCTGAAGACTGTGTTTAAAATTTAATTTGCCTTCTTGTGGGTTTTTTTTCTTCATGTATTTCATACCAAATCAAGCACCTTCTCCATGTACACTTCATAGAAAATAAGACTTTTTCTGCCTCGTTAACTCCAGGAGACCTCCCTCAACCGCAGCACCTCATTAAAAGAAGGAAAAAAAATCCACTATTTGTTTCTGGTGGAGCCTTAATTACATAAACTGAGCTAACAGTAGCTATAAAATATGCTGCAGACGGGGTCACTTTCATTAAAATTACTAAATGAGTCGCCCTCAGTCACGTTTATCTCTGAATACATCTCTGAAACTGTCTTAGTCTCCTCGGCCTCGGCTGTTTCCCCCAAACAACAGCAGATATACAAACGATGTGAAATACAGTCAGGAGAGAGAGAGAGAGAGAGAGAGAGAGAGAGAGAGAGAGAGAGAGAGAGAGGGAGAGAGAGAGAAACAGATAAACGACAGCAGTCGTTCATCCTTCTGCTGTCAGCGACGACTTTCATCAGAAGTCACTTCTCTCAAACTTCTCCGTCTCTCTTTCTTCGTCTCGTTGTGCCCTCAGTCCCCCCGCCCCCCCCCCCCCCCCCCCCCCCCCCCCGCCCACACATGCACAGTTTGTTCAGAAACATTACATCTTTGCTAATGGCAGCTTTGCATCCATTTACTGGAGATAATTTCATGTCGACATATGCTGAAGAAGACAGACGTGTTATCATTTCCTCCGTTCGTGCCGGCGCCATTATTTCCAGAGAGTAAACAAATATGGCTGCGTTTCCAGGGTTCTGTGTTCCTGTCCTCATCAGTTGTTACTATTTTATATTCTACAGAACCGCTTCCTCTTCTAGACGATGATTTTGAGACTGAACGGTTGTCAGATTTCTGCTGGAGCAACAACGATTCCAACAAAGTTTGGGAAATTCTATGAAAAATAAATAAATGCCACCGCAGTGTTGGTAACCTGACCAGCAACCTGACCAGTAACCTGACCAGTTACCTGAGCAGTTACTGACTAGTAATCTGACCAGTTACCTGACTAGTGGCCTGACCTGACCAGTGGCCTGACCAGTTACCGACATTACCTGACCAGTAACCTGACCCTGACCAGTTACCTGAGCAGTTACCTGACCAGTAACCTGACCAGTTTTACCTGACCAGTAACCTGACCCAGACCTTACCTGACCAGTAACCTGAGACCGACCAACCTGACCAGTAACCTGAGCAGTTACCTGACTAGTACCATAACCTGACCAGTTACCTGACCAGTGGTAACCTGACCAGTAACCTGACCAGT
>JAGFBZ010001806.1:30000-43900 GCA_018398805.1 Hirundichthys speculiger | reverse complement strand
TTCATGGCTAAACCAGATCAGCCTGGTGGTCAGTCGTCATTAACTGCACACAGCAGCAGTAAGAGCTGAGTGTGAAGGTTTCAGTATCAGGGTAAGAGCACATTCTCCCAACAATTGAATCATAGGCAACTGGACTTAGATTTAGATGTTTCGCCTCTTATCCAAGCGGCTTCATCAGTTCTCAACACATCGGTCTGACTAGTCCGCACTAGTCAGACAAACAGTGGAGTATGACTCAGGTTTTTAACCTCTG
Source organism: Hirundichthys speculiger (assembly GCA_018398805.1). Classification (NCBI taxonomy): domain Eukaryota; kingdom Metazoa; phylum Chordata; class Actinopteri; order Beloniformes; family Exocoetidae; genus Hirundichthys; species Hirundichthys speculiger. The sequence continues at coordinate 43,647 of JAGFBZ010001806.1, read as the reverse complement.
TGGAGGTGTAACCCACCACTTTCTAAAGACAATACTTGGTTAGTGGAGTTTGGCTGGACCCTTCGTTTGGGTCAGGAGAGCCACACCAGTGAAAGGTCGTTAGGAGTGAGTGGGGCCACTGGGGACAACAGTCGTTAGGCATGAGGTGTGGTTACCAGTGAACGAACTGTTGTTATGTTCTTTGAGCAGCTTGAGTTTAGTTTAGTTCAGTCCTTGTTGTTCAGTCTCTTAGGAAACAGTAGCGAGGGCTGCGTTGTAAATGGGAGATAGATGGAATCTTAAGCCACCTCCCTGTTTTAGAGAGGCTTCTCTATTTTAACGTAGATGGATTCTTTTACTCTCTCAAACCATCTGTCCTCTCTGTCCAAGATTTTCACGTTTTTGTCCTCAAAAGAGGACATTAAAGGAGAAGGCTCACTCTTTTGAGTGGACATGCGCAGAGCGAATGAGGCCATAGTGCGAAAAAGGCACCCCATCCCCGTCATAGATGAAATACTGGAGGACATGACAGGAGCCACAGTATTCTCAAAAATCGATCGGAAGTGGGGATACCATCAAACAGAGTCTAGGTCACTCACAACTTTTGTAACACACACAGGTCTATGGCGCTATAAGAGACTTATGTTTGGTATTTCCTCTGCTCCTGAGATATATCAGCACATTGCTTCACATGCATTGATTGATGAGTCGATAGAAGAGAAAAGTGAAGCTCTCCTATTGTTCGACAGGAGCAGATTTAACAGTGACAACTTCCTGTCCCCCTCAGTGAGCTGCCAGGAGTCAGTCATTGAAGGTTTTTGTTGGAGAGAAGTCATACTGCCTGCATCAACGATGATCCTCCACAAGCAAAGATCAACGTCTTCTGGAGAGACAGAGATGACAGAGTCGTCCTCGACATCACGGATACAGACGACTACCAGAACCAAAACGAAGTGTTCAAGGGTCGAGTGTTCAGCTTCCCTGATCAGTACAAGCACGGGAACTTCTCTATCATCCTGAAGAACCTGCAGGAGAACGACTCAGATGTGTACAACTGCCACATCCATGGCGTTACACTTCATTCAGTTTAGTGATTCAACTGAATGTCTCACGTAAGTTCAGTCACCACACTGTGAGGGACATCTGCAAGCTGATGTCAGCAGCTCCACTCCCAACATCTGAAGGGTTTCCATCAAAACCCTTCAAGCTCTGGGTTCTGTTTCAGAAAGCGGGTTATGTTCAAAACTGAGTAATGTTGAATCTGAAATGTTTCACAAGGTAACTTAAACTCGAGAAAGGGTTCAGTTAACTACCTGTTTGAACCTTTTGATAAGAAAACAGGCTGGAAATTGTTCTGGAGTTGAAAGAACAGAAGTATGGAGACGGGTCTTTTTGAGGAATGACAAGGCTGCTGTCATTGAGATGACTGAGGTTCCTACTTTATCAGAGTTCTGACTGTCCTTGTTTTAACTCCACGTTACTCATTTCAAATGCCATTTCAGTAGCAAGATCAGAATTGAGATGTCTGGACTAGGGATGCACCACATTTTGGATTTTTTTTAATGACCGTTAACCGACGCCCTTGAACGATTAATAAACCGTTAACCGATAAGTCCGGGAGGGTTGGCTGCCGCGATGTTGCGCGCGTTGTCGTAGACACATGCGGACACTTCCCCGTCTATACTCTCGCGGCAATGTGTCGCCGTCAGCTTGTCGCCGAGATGCCGCCGTCACTTTTGATTTATGCTAGCGCGGGCTCCGCTATGTTATTCCACGCCACAACGCAAGAGCGACAATCACGAACTAGCTAAACATACTAAACTTATCTCTTGCGGTTTCCACTTCCTCACCGTCTCTGCCGTATCCAGACCCACATTCATCGCTATCTCCCTCCATGAATTACTAGAATATGTGCTGTCTTTGTAGTGTGGAGAACCAGAATCGTACAGATGTGGGTACTTCCTCCTTTTTTCGATGACGCGCTCTTTTCTACGCGGATGTAGAATTGACCAATCAGAGGCCTGTTGCACCTGTCGACACGCCCCCATGAGTTGATTGAATTACGTAGCTTAAAAACAAAATTGACCGTTAGTATTAATCGGTTACTGTTATCGGTTAACGGTTAAACGATTAACCATGTGCATCCCTAGTTTGGACAGATTTGATCAGAATGAATGTAAACTAACATTAGCTAGCATCGTAGGTTAGCATGAGTTAAGCCAGCCAAGATAAACAAAAAAACTAATATGTGGTAACTCAGCTAAGATGTGTTCCAGCTGCTTTATGGCTCATTCTACCTTTTTTTAACTAACCGGGACTGGGTCAAGACTGTTCCTACCAACATAGTTCTCTTCAGAACCTGTAAGTGACCTCAAAGAGGGTTTGTCCAGTTCTTTTTATGAAGTCTGTGATTAAACGGTCTGTGTGCTTCTTGTTCCAGATAAACCTGAAGTGGAAGCCAAAGAGACTGCACTCGATCCTTCTTCAAATGGAGCAGTAGGACCAAACCTCCTCCAGGTGGCGCTTCTCTCTGCTTTTCCTTTCTTATTAGCAGAAATGGGTGTAACTACATCAAATCTAAAGGGCCTGATCATATTTCTTTATTCTGCTGAATATGATTGGTGTAGAAAGATTTCTACGGAGAGGCAGCGTTCAGTTTTTATGCTTCTAACATGTGGAACAAACTCCCAGAAACCTGCAGGTCTGCTGAAACTCCCAGCAGTTTTAAATCAAGGTTAAAAACTTTTCTATTTGCCACCTTTTATCAAAACAATCAACTTTGATTTATTGCATTTTATCTACATTTTTAATTCCTTTTTTTTTCTTAATCAAAACAACTGGTGATTAACTTTTTGCATTTTAATATTTAGATTTTTATTTTATTTTGTCCTATTTTAATGTACTATTTAATGCTCTGTAATGCTTCTAATGTTTTATGTAAAGCATCTTGAATTGTCTTGATTATGAAATGGGCTGTACTTGCTTTGCTACGTGCTCATATAGTTGTTTCTTCGTTGTTCCTGTTTGTGTTGTCTCTAATCAAAATTTTATGTACAGAATATGAAAAAATTCTTTATTGAAATGGACCAGATTCTGAACACTTATAAACTACAGGTAAACAAATAAAATAAAATAAAAGATGACAGTTTCTATAAAGATACGAACCCTCATAAAAAGTCATTACAGTACTTCAACTAATGAAGCACTGCAGTAACGCTGCTGTGATGTTTAATAGTAGCCTCCTTCTGTCGCCACTAGGGGGCCCTAAAGCTTCAAGATCAGCCTCAAAATACACTATTTCTGGGGAAATAAATTGATCTGTAAAGCTCCTGGTAGAGGAAGTGCTGCTGTCTTTTAGTTTTAGTGGTCGTAACACCAACAGTTCTGCACGAGTCCAGTTTGATGTCCATCATGACCTGAACATGTCTGAACTGATCCAGTGTCTCCACCTGGTGTCTGAACGCTGTTACTGCAGAAAACATCAAGAGTTTCTGCAAGTTCACCTTCAGCTTTTATTCCATAACTAAACACACTTCAGCTCAAAGCGCGATTACATTTTAAACCACAGCAACATACATGAACCCTTTCACAGTTGAGTCACGGAAACTGAAATGATGTTTCACTGAGAAAGAAAACATACATTTTTAACTTTATTTGTATAGTGTCAATTACAATACAAATTGACTACAGGTGCTTTTCAGAGACCCAGAGCATCACCCCTGAGCAAAAATTATTAACAAAAGTTATATATCATTAAATTTTTATTAAAGAAGCAATGGCAAGTAAAAAAATAAATAAAAACTTTAAGCCAAACAGTGGCAAGGAAAAACTCCACTTTAAGAAGAAACTTTGATCAGGACCTGGATCATATGGGGGGGGACCTTCCTGCTGAAGACCAGCTGGGTAAAGAAAGAAAAGAGGAAGGAGATAGGACAGAGAGGATGAAGGACAGAGAGAGGAGAGGCACAAGTATACTGGCAATATTATATAAAACAAAATATATTCATTCATAGTAATTATCCATTAGCTGGAGAACTAAGAATTCCATGCACTTATATTCTGACTGATACATTGTTAGTACATGAACTACAGACATGACTATATAAACAGATCTGAGCAGCAACACTGAGCTGGTCAGAGGATCAGACTGCAGGTCAGCATGTTAGTTGGTATCCCAGAGACATTTATATAGACAGGTGGAGGTAAACGCTGGGATGGGTCAGAGGGTGGAAACTGCAGGTTAATGTGTATCTCTGGAAACTCTGGCCTGCAAACATATATAGACAGAAAAATAAAAAAAGGGGGACACAGGGCAGCACAAAAAAAACTACAGGAACAATGGAGCACAGTTACATTTATGAGGTGCTCCTAATTAACTGGACACAGCTGAAGGAAGAGGAAAGGAGGGTAGAGATGAAGGGTGAGGACACCACTCAGTGGATCATGTTGGTGTCTCCCTGCAGTGTAGACCTATAGCAGCATAGCTATGATGAGGTTATGTTTCAGACCAGTCTGCTCTGGTCTGGTCTTCATCCATTCCTATAATTGTAGCTGTGACTATTGGCCCTAACACATTATTGTTTAAACTAACTATAGGCTTTACTAAACATAAATGTTTTCACTTTAGTTTTAAAGACGGAGGTAGTGTCAGCTCCTGAACCCAAACTGGTAACTGGTTCCAGTGTCTGACCATTAAGGTGAAAACAACAAGACAACAAGGTGAAAAAGGCTATCTAACAAAGCTGATTATGGTATGGTTGGTCATGTTTTATGGGTTTTCTTCTTTGTTCTCTTAGTTTGTCCTGCTTTTCTTGATTTCCTCGTATTCTCTTTCCTGCTTTACGTTAAAGGTCTGTCTCTGGTTACTTCCTTTTGTTCATCTCCCTGATTGTTTGCACCTGTGTCATGTCTGGTCCTTGGTTTATTTAAGTCGTGTCTTTTCCCCTCGTCCTTGCTGGTTCATCTGTTGAGTTTTGTTGTTGATCCACATGTTCCTGGCTCAGTTTTTTCCCTCATGTTCCAGCTCTGCTGTCTTGCAATTTTGTGGATTCCACAGTTAAGTATTTTTTGTTCTTTTTTTGTACATTACATCTGTTTGGAATTTTGCCCACTGAGATGAAACAGAGAGAGACTTTAAAGACAGACGGCTAATTATCCGAGCCGGCCTGACCCAAAACAATTCCTGTTATCTAAATTGGCTCCCCTGTGCTGGCCTTGGAAGGCCGGTTATCTCAATTTCTCCTGAATGTTATGCCAACTGATGCTCTGCCCCCACTGCCCCTCCCCCTCCCCAAGACAGCTGTGGACTATGTATCAGGACACTACCAAGACCGGATAACATCTCATCACAAGAACTGTCAGTGCGTTTTACATGGGAAGTTTAATTCCTCTTTAATTCAGGATTAAAATTAAATCTGATTTAAAATGATTAAAAATTACCATGTAAACACATAATTCCGAATGAAAATGTCCATTCTGAATTAAACTTAATTACGAAGTAAGGGGCTGGTTTATTCTGATTTTAAATTCAAAAAGAATAATTCCGCGGTCATGTCTACACTTATTTCGCTTTAAATTAATTCCGATCTTTCTGCGCATGCTCGTTCTCTTGCCCGTCTGTTGCGATGATGCTTATATTTCACGCTGGGCTTGTTTTCGAAACAAAGTTTGAAGATGGCAGCACGCAGTAAGCGGTGGTCAAGAGCAGAGACGATTTATTTAATAAATAGCTTGGAGGAACTGGAAATAATTAAAAGAACAGATGGCAGGAAACATAAAAATTGTGAGCTTTTCAAAGTTGTAGCGGCCAGGTTAAATGAAGGAAGTTTTGAGTAAGTTTGTTTTCTTCCGGTAGACGTAAATACGTAAAGACGTCCGCCCCCCCTATCCAATCAGAACCCTTCCCAACCCCCAGACCCTAAGCAGAATTGAATAAAGCAGATCAAACATGTTTTCCATGTAAACCTCAATTCGGAATTACTATTTCCATGTAAACTTGAACTTGAATAGTATAATTCTGAATTTTTTAATTCGGAATAATTAATTCCGAATTAGAAAACATCATGTAACCGTGGCCAGTGTGAGATACTTTTTTTCCCTCGTCTCTCCCTCCCTCGTCACAGCAGTGATGAAAGCAGCAGTTAGTTCACCTGCAGTCTGCTGCGTCTCTGGGCTCTCACGGGTCAAAAACTGCTGGTTACTTTCTTCTTCCAACATGTAAAAACTAAAGCTGCAAACACACCATCAGCTGAGTCAGTTCACCTTCAAACTAACCAAAACTCACTGAGCTTCTCACCATCAGACATTCAAAGTCTATTAATGTTAATTAGAAAGTAAGACGCTCACCTAGAATTAGAGAGACGAGGACGACAAATATGAGGGCTGAGCGGTAGATGAAGATGACCTGGTTCTGAGTCCTACAGTCTTGTTCATCATGGAGGGAGTTTTTGGTGGCTGTCACTGGAGTTATTGGAGCATGTGGGAAAAGAAAAGAGACAAAGAAAGAAAGCTGGTGGATGTACGAGTAACAACACAGCTAAAAAACACACACACACATTTACAGCTTTACCATCAAGATAAAAAGACATTTCCTCTGTTTTGAGTCCATTGAGTAGTTACAGTCACAGTTCATCAGTCTCAAAGTGTCCAGAAAAAAGAAAAAGGTCCATTCAAGTCTTTTCTACTGGAGGGGAGGCGGGGTTTACGAGCTGGGGGGGGGGCATAAAAAAACGATGTGATTACATCGTCTTACAATATACACATGCCGGCAACAGCGGGACTTACAAGCATTGCTACATTTTTGATACATAGCTCAAAGCATTTGATCGTAAGAGTTCAACACCACGAAGAGCGACCATGTCATTTTCAAATCAATTAAACCTGTAGTATTATGGCATAATACATGGGCGAGGCTAGCCCTTTTTTAGGGGTGCTTCAGCACCCCTAAATTGAAATTCAGCACCCCAAAAACCTGGAGTAAGAAATGTTGTTATTCTAAAATTTTAGTTCGCATTTGACAGGCTTAGATAATGTCCAAAACTTAATCCATAGTTTGTGGTTTAAGTTTATATTTTAAGAATGAAAATGAAAACGACCCCGCCTAATGGTATCGTCCTCTTCTCACTAAGCAGGTTGTGGTGGGGCTCATTGGGTGCTCAGCACCCCTAAAGCTCTGACCCTAGGATCGCCCCTGGCATAATATATTGTCTAAAATGTATTCGCCGGTTTGTGGTTGTGACGTCACTCGGGAGACACACCAGTTATTGTTGTAGTAGGCTACCATTAGGCTACCATTAGGCTACCTGGCCCCCTAATAATAACGTTAGGCTACCTGGCCCCTAATAATAACGTTAGGCTACCTGGCCCCTAATAATAACGTTAGGCTACTGGCCCCTGATAATAACGTTAGGCTACCTGGCCCCTGATAATAACGTTAGGCTACCTGGCCCCTAATAAAAACGTTAGGCTACCAGGCCCCTGATAATAACGTTAGGCTACCTGGCCCCTGATAATAACGTTAGGCTACCTGGCCCCTAATAATAACGTTAGGCTACCTGGCCCCTAATAATAACGTTAGGCTACCTGGCCCCTAACAATAATGTTAGGCTACCTGGCCCCTGATAATAACGTTAGGCTACCTGGCCCCTGATAATAACGTTAGGCTACCTGGCCCCTAATAATAACGTTAGGCCACCTGGCCCCTAATAATAACGTTAGGCTACCTGGCCCTTAATAATAACGTTAGGCTACCTGGCCCCTGATAATAACGTTAGGCTACCTGGCCTCTAATAATAATGTTAGGCTACCTGGCCCCTGATAATAATGTTAGGCTACCTGGCCCCTAATAATAACGTTAGGCTACCTGGCCCCTGATAATAATGTTAGGCTACCTGGCCCCTAACAATAACGTTAGGCTACCTGGCCCCTAATAATAACGTTAGGCTACCAGGCTCCTGATAATAACGTTAGGCTACCTGGCCCCTAACAATAACGTTAGGCTACCTGGCCCCTAATAATAACGTTAGGCTACCTGGCCCCTGATAATAACGTTAGGCTACCTGGCCCCTAACAATAATGTTAGGCTACCTGGCCCCTGAATAATAACGTTAGGCTACCTGGCCCCTAAATAAACGTTAGGCTACCTGGCCCCTAATAATAATGTTAGGTACCTGGCCCCTGATAATAATGTTAGGCTACCTGGCCCCTAATAATAACGTTAGGCTACCTGGCCCTTCATAATAACGTTAGGCTACCTGGCCCCTAACAATAACGTTAGGCCCCTACCTGGCCCCTAATAATAACGTTAGGCTACCAGGCCCCTGATAATAACGTTAGGCTACCAGGCCCCTGATAATAACGTTAGGCTACCTGGCCCCTAATAATAACGTTAGGCTACCTGGCCCCTGATAATAACGTTAGGCTACCTGGCCCCTAATAATAACGTTAGGCTACCTGGCCCCTGATAATAACGTTAGGGTACCTGGCCCCTAATAATAACATTAGGGTACCTGGCCCCTAATAATAACGTTAGGCTACCTGGCCCCTGATAATAACGTTAGGCGGTCAGGCTACTCTGATAACAACCACATCAACAGTTTACAACTAACTCACATGTTGTTTTCAGTGACAGTGATTGTGAGTAATTGTACCTGTAAATCTGGCTCCCTGACTGTGGTACCAGTTCTGGTGGGCTTGACTCGCTGCCAACAATGTCAGGTTCATCTCCAGGAGGATATGTATCCAGCTTTTTTTAGTTTAGTCTTTTCCTTCGATCTTTTTTTTCTTTTCTTTGTGTTTTGTTGCTTCACTTTTATGCTTCTATGAACTGTCACTCATGATTTAATTAATCTGTGATCCATCTACCCTGCACCACATAGACTGTGTTGACTAGTGACTGATGATGACGCTGATGGACGGCTGTTGATGACGACTTTACCCAAAATACATTTGGAGATCTAACCGGCAATCCTCTTGTAAATGTGAACATTGTAAAGTTAACTGTGAGAGTGAACATGAAGCCAGCCATGCAGCACAACATTTGATTCACTGTGTTGGAGAGAACCTACCACATGACCAAAGTCAGTCTTAAATTTAACCCAAGTTGATGCTAAGATGCTGTAGAGCATCAGAATACAAGTGTTGCATTCACTGAGGTTTTCACAGTTTGAAGGTGGTTTTAGTGAAGGAAACAGTGGTTTGAGTCTAAAACAGAATCTGTCTTTGACCACAAGATAACGTCACAGTTTAACTTTGAGAGCGTTGACAGAACTAAGAGCCACGAAAGACCTCAGAACAACATCCAACTTTGATCTGGATGGACTTTAAAGGATGAGGGATCATCACAAACTACATTTACAAACTGTTTATGTTCTGTTGAACAAGATTTTCTGATTGACACCTCATCTGTTAACGAACTTCTATCTGACTGTAGTTTCTAAAGAGACGTTTTCCTCATCAGGATCAGAGCATCCTGGAGCTTCTGATAATCAAGTTAAAAAGTGAGGTTCTTGACTGAGATGAGGGGAATAGTGTCAACAACAGTAATAATGTTTATTATCTTCTCCCTACAGAAGTAAAGCCTGCAGTCTGTGATGTTCTGGTCTCAAACTGTAGACACTGTGTGTCTGTTAGCAGATTAATGCAGATTAATGAACCCACTGATGCTTTAAGATCACAATCAGAAGATTAATTGCAACTGATTAGAATAAATGTATAATATGTCTCATTTTTTTCTCATGTTTCTGCATATTGTGAAAATAACTGTCCTCATAAAGACATGAACGTTGTTAAATCTGGGAACGATGGCAATATTTGTCACTCTTCACTAACAGCAGCTCTACACGTGGTCGGAGGCAGGAGGAGCTTTTCTACAAACATATGAAAAAGTTCAGAACTAATATTTTTCATTTTTCCACTGAGAACTGTTTACAGACAAATCTGCTCTGTTCATGTTTCATGAATGAGAAACACTGTTTAGTGTTCAGATCACTGAACATCAGTATTGTTAATGTGGAGGAAATGTCTCCATCTGGTGGCAGAAAGTTGTAACTGCAGACAAAGTGATGGAAAACGATGGTTCTCGTTTTAAAATGGACATGACTGCATTTCTATGTTTGTTTCTGAATTCTAACTCATCTATTATGAAACATCTTTTATAACTATAGAGCTGAATTCTTTTGAAAGACTTCAGCTGTGAAAAACAGTTACACATCAGGATCAGAGCATCCTGGAGCTTCTGATAATCAAGTTAAAAAATTAGGTTCTTACCTGAGATGACTTGGAAAGTGTCCACAATATTTGTTTTCGTCTCTCCACAGAAGTAAAGTCTGCAGTCATCTGCAGTGAAGTTCTTAATCACAAGTCTGTTTTCCTGGATTAAATATTTAGTTTCCAAATCAGGAGGGTCATAGAACGGATCTGATGCAAAAATGCGTCCAATTTTTACTCTCAGCTGGTTGTGGACCTCCATGTACCAGCAGATGTCTGGACTGGTGTTGCAGGTCAGAGTGACGTCTCCACCCAGCTCTCCTTTCACCTCCGTCACGTTCTGGGCCTCTGCACGGACCAGAACCACCAGCAGGACCATCCACAGCAGATCCATGATCAGGTTCAGCTTCAACAACCAGACAGAGTCGTCTGAGACCAGCACAGCTCTGCTCTCAAAGTGACCTGAACCTGTTAGAACTGTGATCTTAGAGGACCTGCCTTGCTTTCAACCACAACTGCTTTTTACCGTATATGGAAACAGTTTTGGCTTCCTGCTGCAGCTCCCACGACAGATAAAATACATCACACCTGATAATGCACTTTGTCTAACAGTCAAAACCTTGAGCTACACATATATAGTATATCCTGATACAAAATAAGTCTCCCTCTGCATAGGTGGGACCAAAGAGTTGTTAAAAGACTGTGTTTCCTTTATATCACAGTATGAATAATATGAGTCAGAAACTGTGATGAATGTTTCATTGAGAAAGTCTGAGTCACTGATATATTTTCTATCAAAGAAAACAAATGTTTCACTAAAACAACAAGAACGGAAACCACAAACACCAATGATGTTCCAGAGAAAGGAAGTAGAACTTCACCTCTGAGCTGCTTGGGGTACACATTTAATTTTCAGGTGAAATTGTCTCAAGGAAAGACTGTGTTGATACATAAAAAGAATGAGGAGTGTATTATAATTGTTCTAGTTGTAGTTTTAGTGGTCACAACACCAGCAGTTCTGCAGGAGTCCAGTTTGATGTCCATCATGACCTGAACATGTCTGAGCTGATCCAGTCTCCACCTGGTGTCTGAACGCTGTTACTGCAGAAAACATCAAGAGTTTCTACGTGTTTACCTTCAGCTTTTAGTCAGAAACTTAATTCTGTTCTTAATCTGGGTTTGATCACGTTACTACATTGCTTGGCTAATCTGTGCTGCAGAGAATGCAGCACTTATGACTGTCGTGATGGTACATCGTGTGATTTCTTTAATATTTTAATACTTACTAACTATGTCGAGCAAAAAATAAAGTGGTCAAACGACTATGTACAATATGTATTTACATGTATAACGGAACAGGATGGAGTCAGCGTCCTGTCTGCAAGATTTACAATGCTAAGTTAAGCAATTCTAGTCTAGAAATTTAAAAAAAAAAAACATTTTATGGGTTCAGAAAATTAATGATAAATATAATAAATAATTAAGGTATGTAATTCATGCAGTTCATCCATTGTATTGGTTTTGTTCTTTGAAACAGTGATGTTAATGTACCTGTTCATTTTCTGCACCAGTAAAATATACCTATGTCTGGAATTTGAAAAAGAATTCATATTTTATTTTTCAATAAAGAAGGGTTTGGTGAATGTGCAGATGAAACTGGTGGGGTTCAGTACCTCCAACAAGATTAAGAACCACTGAACTAAACACACTTTAGCTCAAAGCGCAATTACAGTTTTAAACAACATTGCTACATGAATTGTATCACAGCTGAGTTACAGAAACTGGAAATGATGCTTTACTGAGAAAGTCTGAGTCACTGATGAATTTTATCTAAAAGAAAAGATAAATGTTTCACCAAAAAAACATCTCTTCAGTGTTCACCAGTTTATCTGAAGACCAAAGATGACTTTTCTGTGACGTTTCTTTAAACTGAAACACAAACAAGAACACAGTTCAGAGATTTAGCAACACTTTGATAGTTCTGTTAGTACAGATGGAAAGTAGAGTTAGCAACGATAGCAGGAATACTGTTAGGCTTTAGCAGATGTGTTAGCAGCAGTGTTAGGAGCAGCGTTAGGATCTCTGTTAGCAGCGGTGTTAGGAGTGGTGTTAGCAGCTGTGTTAGCAGCAGTGTTAGCAGCAGTGTTAGCAGCTGTGTTAGGAGTGGTGTTAGCAGCTGTGTTAGCAGCAGTGTTAGCCGCAGTGTTAGCAGCTGTGTTACCAGTAGGGTTGCCACCTTCCAGACATGAAAATAAGGGACAATTCCGTATTTTACGGGACGGGTGGCAACCGTAGGCTAGGCATTTTTTCAATTATTTTTAATTAATCAAAATAGTAATGTACGTCAAATGTTTAGTTCATTTAACCGCGATATGTATTTGAGGTTATTTCACCCAGCCCCGTGTCACGGCCGTTAAAAGATTTTTTAATGCTTTATTTTGTCATGACCAATAAAGTGAGGACTAATCTGGAGACTGCAGTCGATACTAATAGCAGATGACATCAGGACCTCCAAAACTGCAATGTTTGACATCAGTCTGAAAGCAGACGACGTATAATAGTTGCGATTTAAAAATGATAGAAAAGAAAAGGGGGCGCGGGATCACCGTAGCGTGAACGGTGATTGAACATTGGGGTAGACATTTTTAAAATGTGCAGGAGGAAGCAGCGCAGCACCGGCGTCTGTGGTAACTAGGCAACCGTGACAGCGTGGGGCGGGGGCAGGCACTAAGAGTGACAAGATGACTGGCACACACTTTTATAAAGATATGGGCACAGAGCGCAGCAGGTCCTGTTGTCCCACCACAAAGATTTTGCTGGCCGAAATGTTTCCTCTGTTTTATTTTGTTCATTATTGTTAAATTTAGTGTTGATGTGTGTGTGACAGACGTGTTTATGGGGCGTTAATGAAAATACGGGACAAATCGCGTCCCGTATTGAACTAATACGGGACGCAACATTTTTTCTCAAATAAAGGACAATTCCGTTTTTACGGTACGGGTGGCAACCCTAGTTACCAGCAGTGGTAGCAGCGGTGTTAGGAGCGGTGTTAGCAGCGGTGTTAGCAGCTGTGTTAAGACCGTTGTTAGCCGCAGTGTTAGCAGTGTGTTACCAGCAGCAGCTGTGTTACCAGCAGTGTTAGCAGCTGTGTTAGCAGCAGTGTGTTAGGAGCGGTGTCAGCAGCAGTGTTAGGAGCGGTGTTAGCAGCTGTGTTAGCAGCAGTGTTAGCAGCTGTGTTAAGACCGTTGTTAGCAGCAGTGTTAGCAGCTGTGTTACCAGCAGTGTTAGCAGCTGTGTTAAGACCGTTGTTAGCCGCAGTGTTAGTAGCTGTGTTACCAGCAGTGTTAGCAGCTGTGTTAGCAGCAGTGTTAGCAGCTGTGTTAGCAGCAGTGTTAGGAGCGGTGTCAGCAGCAGTGTTAGGAGCGGTGTTAGCAGTTGTGTTAGCAGCAGTGTTAGCAGCAG